>JAKNSH010022463.1:0-13521 GCA_027790015.1 Cymbopogon flexuosus
GAGGTGTAGGGAGAATGGGGAAAGGTGGGTGGGGAGAGAGAAGGGGATAAGGTTAGGTGAGAGTATGACAGGTGGGGTCCACAAGCTGGTAGTTGGGATAGAGGTTGAATATAGATGTTGGATGGATGCGGAAGATTGAACGGTAAATGAGAGAATCTTGCTGACCAGGATGTATAGAGGTTGGAAATAGAGGTTCATAAGTGTGGGTAGTCTGAGGAAGACAGATGCATTACCAAGGTGAGAAGCATAGGCATACCGAGTTTTTTAGAATGCTACAATATATATTGTACTAGGAAACAATAGTTTCCATGTAATAATCAACGGCAATTATACAACCGTTCATTGGTTGACACTAGCTACATACGCCTCACCTCACCCATAGTTTGCTAGTTGTTACAAGATGTGCCAGAGTCCAAGCAAGCATGGGCATGAGTGCATAAGCCAGAGAGGCCGCAGATTAACATGGACTTTGTTTGTGAAGTCCGCACGTGTTCTTCATTGTACAGCAGCGTGCGACATGCGGCGACGAGAAGAACTCGGCAGTACTGCTGCATGCAGAAGCGGCTCATCAGTGCAGTGAGCTTTTGATATTCATCTTCGGCATTGCATTGTCAAGAGAGATACTCAATACAATGTTGCCATCGCCATCAAGTCTTCAACAGGAAGGACTCCAAGCCGACACAAAGTCCTGCTGCAGGGGCTGGAGTGGACATTCAAGCACCAAAGCAACGAATCAGGTTGCAGAACAGAAAAGGATGGAACATTTCCCAGTCTGGTGCACGTAAAAAGCATCAGCATATATGCAAGGGCAAATACACCACAGGTAACACGTACATACCTCCTGTTGATAGTGCTGACACTTTGGACACCATCAGCATCTCCTGTTAGATAACTGGCCACTACTGCTTTCAGTCAGTAGCAGCTCTAGAAACGCGTTGCGCCCCGGGCTAATTAATATAAGGCTAGAAATCTTATAAAAATTGTCTCCATATACACATCACGCTTTTATTTCTATGAGTGTTATGCACAAATTTTTCTTTTGTCTCTGCGCCACGATATCACACCCATCAGTACTATACACACATTAAAAAAAATCCTAAAATCCAGTGAACATTTTCAAATAGTAAAATGCATTTGCTGCTCGTGCCCGCATGCTTGCCTGTTGCCGCAGACCAGAGTGGGGGTGGACGGGGTGGTCGATAGGCTGGGAACTGAGAAAGGGAAAGAGCAGTTGCTGGCATGCTGTCCTCTCTCATTGGGTGGGCTATTAGGTTTTACAGTCTATTTATCTAGTATTTTTAGGAAACATGTTATCACTGTAACTGAGCATCGCCCCGGACTGCAGCCCGGGCAGCCCGGGGTGCATGTCCGCCCCTGATGACAGTAGGCACACCATAGCAAACAGGAGATGCACCAATTAGAAGCGGTAGCCTGCAAGCAGTCCTGGATTCAGTAATATTTGAAGCTATTCGCCTCTGGCTGCAGCTGCACCGCTTGAGCTGGGAACACTGTGAGCAATTCTTGTCATCTGCAGAATCTTCTCGCAACCATGAATGGAGCAAAGCTTTGCTAAACCGATCAATATCCTTATCTGACACATCCCACAGATTTGCAACAACAGCAGGTGAACCACCCAATAAATAGGACAGCGGGGCACCATGAGGTGCATAACTCCCTTTGCAATGCAGCGCTCCGCTGCTGCACCCCATAAGAACAGCAGATGCACAGTTCTTTAGCTTCTCAATTTCCTTTAGTTCAACATACTTCGATCCTGCACCATTTTCTGAACTAGTTAGATTGAACCAACCAAGCTGTTATAAGTGTGCTGAGAACAGCAATTGTTGACTACCCTTTTTTTAGATAATGGAAAGGCTTATAACAGCTACCTAAACAGTACCAACTGAAAAAGAGGATCTGAACAATAGTCAAAGTTCACTTGTTAATAGTAATAGCATTAACTGATTGTCATTGGCATTAGGCATGCACTTCAAAACATTTTTGGCTCTAGCACCACAAGCAAAGTAGTCCCCACCAATGTCTATTCCACTATGCTAATACATCTGACAAGTCAAAATGCCTGAACTCACATTATTTAGAGAAATTCACAGTAGCAAAAAAAAAAAAAAAAAAACTATACATCTGACAAGGCAAAATGCATAAACTGATTTCTCCCTCCTTCCCTGCAGTACCTACCTAACAGAGTAACGCATAGTACTGCCAGTTCTTCTCCATTATAGAGACCTATACGGTGATTTAGCTTGGGTTACCACACTGTAAAAGGGAACTTAGCTGCTATGCATCGAGCTCACAATAGGGAGGGATTTACAATTATAAACTAGTTAGTATGAACGACACGAATACAGTAGTTTAAATGGATGGGGAAAAAAATATTAATGTTCTGGGCGTACCACTTCCATGTCCAATGTACATGAATAGATCATAATTTGCCAAGTCCATGACCAGCTCTTTACTTGTTGGATAATGCCCAGCATTTCCCTGCACATCATAATTGCAATATTCAGTTTCATTATGTTGCAATATGAAATAATCCTCTTAGCATTCCAATAAAAAGGGATGCAGCAAGCTAGACAGCCAATAGGTGGTTCATCACTCCATAGCCGATGACAAGACAGTAAAAATTTTACAGTAGTTGCCACATTTTGATCATGTAATATGTTCTTCCAATCTTTCATCGGCATTTTCATTGTAGTTGCTGCCCCCTTTGTTCTATAATAATTTTCATAAATCAAGGAGATGCTAATTTAAACCAAAACAATCCATGTGAAACAATCACACATACCCCTATTATACAATCCTATCGACCAATTAATTAGGGGAAGGGAGTGTAAATACTGCAATAACAATCCTGTAGTCTCTAGACATCCTCAATGGACAAGTATTATAGAAAGTTTTCTCCTGAAGTCATGGACAAGTATTGCGGATAGATAGAGAGGAGTACGCTCTATATGCCATTGAGTATCATTCTAGCATGACTTTTGCAATAAGTGGCTTATTACTCTCGTGCCATCAATTGAAAATAAAAATTATGATCCATATGACATCACCTGCCTACCATCTACGCCAAGCCATCAGGTTCAGTTTTAGCATGATGTTTTTTTATTAAATATCTGTAGAGCCCATATATCTCTGAAGGAGGGTGGTAAACCCTACCTTGCACTCGGTCAACAATACCATCGAAGGATAAAAAACAAGATTGTGATAGTTTTCAATGGCATATAGTATATTTTCTAAATCATTAACAATATTGTGCAAACCAATTGCACGCATGCAATACATTTCAATATTCTGTTATAATATTCAGTGAAATATAATTTAAATTAGTGAGAAAAGGCTGTTCATTGCTTTCTATATAATATAAGCAGAGTTTACCTCTAAAGAAAAATGATGTTCAAACAAGGAGCCAATTTCTCACAACTACAAGGTATGGAAATTCGTTTACCTTCCACTTGTAGTTTCTGAACATCTGCTCAAATTCTTCTTGAGTGCTGCTCAGGTCATGACTAGGATTCAATAGATAAAATGTGTTGATAGGGTCTATTGCAGGGAAAGGAGGGGTTATAACACTGCTATCTTTGTAATGAATATTGACTCCAGTCAATGCTAAGAAGATGTTTCCCATCGAAGGCATGCGATAAATTTCTTGATTTCTTAGTACAGGCAGGTTCTCCCAAGGAAGCATCTGTTTTTGATAATTATTAAGATAGGAGAGGTCATTAAAGACATATTTAGGGAAAATATGCTTTGCATTGCTAGACAAACAACACAATAAAGCTAGGATTGCAAAATAACTTCTCTTGTAGGTTGTAGTGAAAGATGTCAAGACTTGAAGGATTGCCTAATTCAAAGCTGTTCCCAAGTAGCATAAAAATTAAGATGACTAGCAAATTCACGTTTGCATGATGTAGCCACTAAAATTTACATTTTCTCCCAGCATTTCGTTATTTACACAAAATAAGATCTAATTTAACCAAGAATAAATACAACTGATAGGTAACAACATCCACAATATTCACCCACCCGACTAAAAAATTGAGTGACCAAACAAAAAGATCAAGATTTACAGTGAAGACTGAAGACCAAAATCCCCCCAAAACAATATCAATGGTGTTGGAATATTATATTGCATGAGAAAAATAGCTAACAGTAAATCCATCTTGTTGCTCACCTGCACATTGATATCCAGAACTAAAATCACTGGACTTCTGTCAACTGACTCCAGAAGCCCACCCACTGCATTTTCATTTAAACATTTTTTAAGTGTGTCTAGAGATCCATCATTAATCTGGTTAGAAGATAAGGATCTAAGTCCTTCCTCACAGCACTCCCCACCTCCAAAGTAACCTTTATATGAAATGAGTTGATGCAGACATTTGTGTACTTCATCTACTGACGCAACACCTCCAAGGATAGCCTTGATCAGCGCTGGATTTACTTTCAAATCGAATTCTTTTTTGAGACTAGTGACGATACTTGACAAAGCTGCTTCAATGTGTTTATTAGCAGATTGGCGGCCCAACAGGAGAAATTTCCAGGGCCCCAACCATGATTCTTCGATGTCTCTGCTTAAAACAATGAAAAATGTTATCAGAGCAAACAAACATTAATGTGCAATCATATCTTGACACAATAATATTCCAACTATGGAACCAATTCAGTTATACACTAACATAACGAATCTTACTTCAGTAGCTTATCAAGGTAGTTGTTGAGCTTCATTCTATGTGACCACCAACTAACACAGTTTGCTGATCCATCATTTATAATGAAAGATGCACTATATAGGGACATAAAATTCTCCTCAAGTATACTTCTAAAGGTTGGAGCCACATGGTCTGTAATTGCAACGCCCCAAGGGCACTGCCACTTCTTATCTGAAACGCTCAATGGATTAACCAAATCTGTGATAGAAGAACCTTCAGACTGCATTTCTGTAGAGAAATAACATGCAAATAGAAGCACATAAGATCTAAGATTTATTTAAGATATTGTATGTTATCACAATATAAAAGCTAAACACCTTCTAAAATAGCAACCGCCGGAAGAAGCATCGTAGTAGGTTTACTTTTTGAATCAAACCTTGAAAGCAACATCCAAGCAGGAAAAAAGGAACGAAGATTTTTGCCAATAAGATCCACATAATCATCTCCAAGCATACTAATACACACGATCGGCACATCCGGCAGTTTATGGAAAAATTCACTGACATGGTTACCAAAATGTTCAATGTCTGCTAACGGAAACCTGGTGAAGAAATTTAAATTTCACTATATGCCCACAAATACAATAAAATGAAGATTTCAGCAGTAATTTTAACCCGAGTAAATTTGAAGCGCGCTCATTTGTCTCATATCTGGAATCTGTAAGGGAGCCCTGAAAAATATTTAGTAAAACAATTAAGGTTGGAGACAAGGATATTTTATTCTGACCATTAACCTTTGGAACCCTTTCTCTGAGTAATACCTGTAAGGAAGCAAGGTAATGGCAACTGAAACTTCCAATAGAAATCTGATGAAAATATGCAGCCCAATGATCCAAAGAGAGAACAGAGCTTTGGAAATATAAAGGCAACTGGATCGAGGATTTTACTGTTGATAACAAGAATGCACACGCAAGTAACCTGCAAACCTGAGACAGGAAATGTGGATCTCAACACAAGAACCACCAGCAGTAACCAGATAGTCAATTGAAGACTATGAAATTGACAGACTGACTTCAATTGTAGCTCAAGAAAAACAATAGATTAAATACATAAGCCCCAGGGATTCACAGCTGTTCCACATTAAAAGACCACAAGATTAAAGGATATTACACACCTTCTGAAAAAGCGATGGGCTTTCTCCGGATAGAACAAAAGCTTTTAGCAACCAGGGAACCACAGAAGACATTCCAACAGTTGAGAAGATACAGCAGCAATCACTGCAGATGGTGACATAATACATGCAATTTAGAAAGTGTTGTAAACTGGAACAACAAGAAAGTCACGCATAATGGGCAAGTCAATGGAATAACCTAGACTGTTCAGGAAGAGAGTCTTTTATTAAGGAAAAAAAGCTCAGACTGTATAGTATTTCTGCACGTTCTAAAGGAAGATAATCACCAACATTTCCATTCATAATTAGTGAAATTAGATGAGGCCCAAATGTTCCATAACAACCCTCTGTAAGTGATCTGAAGTACAACAGTGATATGCACTGCCAATAAACGTTGTGAACTTCATGTCTTCCACCATGAGCTCCCAAGGCTCTAGCTGCAGAAGGGAAAAAAGGAATAGAGCAACTATATGAATGAACAAGTAAAGAAAAATATTCAAGGGTGTGATTTATACTTCGAATTCATGCAAGCTGATAGCCTTCCTGGCTAACGAAAATCTCATAACTGCACATATAATAAATAACATAAACTAAAAAATGTACCTTTTTTTAACAGTAGTGGCAAAAGGTAGCGTCGGCGAACACAAATCACTCTGAACTGCAAAATATTCTGAATAGAACAGGAATAGAGTGATTTAACCAATAGACAGTTCCAACATCCCATCATATCGCATATGTCATCTTTTCTGCAATCAATACCATCAAGATAACAGCTTCCATTTCCACTAATCAAAGCATCAAAAGGCAGTTCATTGTTCCAAGATACATCCTTTTTACAATTTATCTCTGTTAAAACGTTTTCTCCTTTACTTGAGAGTTCACTAGTTACACGAGTCTCCACATTATGTTCCTTAGCTGAACATACTCGATACCTTGATCCACTCTTCACTTTGGAATCCAATGGTGGCCTGGCTTCAGAGTTTTTGGTTCGAGATTTTAATATCGCTTGCTCATTGCAGTGGTCAATGGATGCTCGTCTGAACAATACACAGATAGTGCATGTGGGTAAAACATCATCCTTTGCACTTAATGGTTCTTTACCATGGTTATAAGTTTCACACTTGGTTGTGGAAATACAATCTTTGTCACAATTAGGTTTATGGAAGTCAGAGATTCCTGCAAGAAACTGAGTGTTGTCCAATTTCTCAATAGCAGACTGGTACATGCATAAAGCACTAGACAAATTGCCTGTGCACTGTTCCTGGAAATCTCCATCTTTCATGTCAAGTGATATTTCCAGTGTCAGACTACATAGTTTGCATGAAATGATTGCATCATTTTCTGCAAGATAACCCCGGGCATATTTAAGCTCACAATCAGTTTTGTCCCAGAGCTGTTGCTTACAGTACAATTGACCTGAAATAAATCAAGGATATGTGAGACAAAATGACCAATAGAGAAAACGGTCAACCCAATGAAATGTGATATTATACCTAGCAATGACGTAAAAGCAATATGGAGAACTGGTAACCTATGGAAATGGGATATCTCTTTTCCTGTCTGTAACAGAACTTCTGCTTCAGCAGCATTACCAATCAATTCATGTATCATAGCAACCTGAATACATCAAATAATGAGCATCATACATAAGGAAATTGTTGCGATAGTGCCATATTTCTATACAACTGCGGTAGATTAGACCATACCTGTAAAGTGCTTTCAAGATAGCATCTAAGTATATTCCATGGAGTAAGCAAAGAATCTTTCAAGCTGGTTGATCTGGTGGAATCAGGCCAAATTCCAGTTATTGTTGGTCCCCAAGCTTCGAGGGGCACAGAACTTTGCTCACCACAACACTGGCTTGCCCTGCTTCCAATCCTGCCCAGATTAAGTTTGAATTCCCTTTTTAGGAGTTTCATGCGCAAATTGAGGGCTTCTTTTCCATATGAAAAGGCCTGTGAAAAGAAAAAAACATTGGGCGTTAACACTACATGCAAGCTAATATTAACCAACTCCACAATCTAGAATTAACTCATAACCACAAAGGATTTTGCACTAGTGTTTCACAACTAAATATAGAAGGCCAAATTGTTGTTATTGCCTGAAAAATATGGCCTCCTGATAATAATTTTTCTGACAAATCATAGTACAGACAGCTAGCTATGAAGATTGACTTGCTACTTGAAGTAACCTGAAAAATTAAAAAATAAAATTAAAACAGGATTCGGAACTGAAAACATAAATCAGAGACCATGATTACCAGTTTAGTGTAATGCAACAGAACTTACATCAAAAATGAGAGATGATGCAATATTATTGACTTCATGAACACTCAAATTAAAACTGAACTTTGTTCCATTTGAATGTTCAAATGGTTGAGAAAAGAACAAGTCACTGGGAAACATCCTTTGAAGGAACAGACATAGAGAAGGATGGTCTCCTTTGAAACAGTTCTTCCAAAATTCAGTACAGTAGCAATCAATACCAAAATTTTGTGCAAGATTAGAAACAATTTCCTGGTCCATTGGAAGAAGGCAGCATGCATGACTAAGGCGGCCACTTGTGAACAAGAAGGAAAATATATTTTCATCGGATAAGCTTTGTTTCTTCCATATTGCTATCAATTGATTGCAAAAGTCACGCTGAAGCTTAATACATCCCTGTGATGGCAGAGTAAATATGCATAATTATGTTAGTGAAGGAAAATTAATTGCATCTCACTCAACCTCATAAGTCGAAAATATATCATAATCTTACCTTAATTGCCATCAAATCAATCATAGAACAAACAAGTGGTACAACTGTTTTGGATAGCTGTTGAAAGATCACACTAGGAGAAGAATGATGAGAAGTTTCCAGTTTTGCCCACCAGTCAAGTGCACTCCTAGCACTACCAAGTACCTCCTATTCATATATAACAAATAAAAAAACATCACATATATGTTGCAACATTTACTAAATGTACGAGTGACCTCATAAGGATAATGGACTTAGTAAACACACTAGTATATTTTTTCTCGAACAACACAGCAAAGTTGCATATTATTTTATTAAAGAAGAGAACACAGCTAGTATCTTCAGTAGTCACCTCATCATTGCCTTCCTCCTTATCATAATTGCCCTCCTGAGCACAATGTGCATACAAGCAGTGCGCAATAGCCAATTGATTGATCACAGTTGAATTTCTTTGAGACAAATCCAAAGTTATGTTTTGCTGAATTGATGAACAAACATTAATCATAAATATCTCTTTCCTGAATAAATTAGAAACTGCATCAAGTGATTCAAACCCACCGCTAGTAAGGATATAGCTTTTGATAATGACTCAAGGCAGCTGTTTATGTTTTGCATACCAGATGAACGGAGTACACATGCCTTTCTAATGAGAACCCTCGATCTCTCCAAAAAACATTCTTCTGAAAAGTATATTTCATCCAAGAGAATATCTAAGATCCTTGTTTGCATTTGAGTACAGAATATTGTACCTCGAGGTTCCATTGATCCAAATGCTAACTCCTCCTGAAAAGAAAAATGTTGCCCAAAGAATTTAGCATCAAAACAGAACAGTTAAGATGCACTACAGTTAGTCCAAACACAATACCTGCTCTACAATTAAGCCTAATAACTTCTTTGACAATGGAGAGGGGTATGCCAAAAGGAAGTCAAAGAGAAGTGGAGCACCAGACACGTCTTGAGCATCCTCAAAATCTTTATATGTAGCCTATAGTTTCAAAAACAGGGATAAATTAAATCATGTCAATGAAGTGCTGCAAACAGTAAAGTTTAGTACCTTAACCCACAATTTGATCAGTGCCAAAGAACCACTCAAATACTCAGACATGTCACCATCGACCAACAATAATAGGCTCTTCACAACAATCTCACGTTTAACTTTTGCGCCACATCTATGGAGAACATCAACCATCTTTGCAATCCTCATAAATGCATCCAAAATGACATCCTTCAATGTATCGTTTGGCAGGACTTCAGTAATTCCATTCCCTTCTGTTATTGCTGACAGTCTGCAGTAAGATCGTCGGACATACACCCATACTGTTTGACAGCAAACTTCTAATACCTTTGGTGCCTGCAGCAGTAACAATGGTATTCAATCTTATAGTAATAGAATATTATAAAAAGAAGGTCATCAACTCTGAAAAGGTACCTCCTCAAACTGTCTAATATTATAAAGTGTCATGCCAATGTTGCTGAGTGCAGATATAAAAAATTTGAGCTCCTCCAACATTAACCATGAGCTTGAAATGGCAAGACAGACAGAGAATAGACTCTTCTGTATGAAAATAGATGGCATTAACAGGTAATATGGGTGGTATTAGAAAATTGATACCAGAAAGTAATTTAGCAACCATTTTCCACAAATAACATCCATACAGAACTATATTCAAGCAATTTACACGTGCATATGTAGTAAAAAGAGTTCTTAACATAAACACTTGTGCAGGCCAAAACTAATGTTTTTGTTAGTGCACAGGCTGCGAAAGGCGATGTGTAATACCCTGAAAGTCTAAATTGATCAGGCTCAAACATAAATATAAAAAAAGGGCAACTATGCTACCTGGACAGCTTTGGTAGTAGCAAAGGAAATTTTGACTGCTGAAACAAGGACATTCAATAAGGTTCCACGATGTTCTTGTAATCTCTCCTTGTCTCCTTCTGACATTTTTGCACAGCTGTTACAGCACAAAGAACAGCGTGTCATATAAGGGAAATTGCCTGCTCCAACAATAATACATCCTTAATCTACTGCAATAAGAATCATTCCCTAACTTCCTCACATGCATGGATTTATTACAGTCCCAATACTTCTTCCATACAAACCTACCTATAAGCCATAAGGCTGGAATCAATGAACTGATGCAGAGCTGTTAAGACGCAGGCTAAGTTTCCAGAAGAACATATTGCTTTTCCTTCAGAGAAGTTCTTCCAAACTGCATTTGTATGTTGCAATAGAATCTTGCAAAGGAACTCTAAAGAATCCAAATATGCCATGAGAGACATATTATCATTTGACTCAGAATAATTGTGCTTCTTATTCCAATGACACTGGTCAATCAATAAACTTTCCTTTGCAGAGCCATCTAGTGTAATAATGGATCTTCCATTGATAACATCAAAGAATGATGCCAGAGTGCTAAGTGATTCATTTAAAGCTTTTACATACTTTTCATCACAGAGAAAATGTGCAGATATACAAAGGCGCTCATGAATTTCCATCTCCTGGGTGCTGAAATATAATCCAGTAGCATAAAGGAGAAGCACTGAGACAGTAGGAGAGGAAACCTGAGCATCGAAAGAAATTGTGTTACATGAAACAATTATAGAACTAGTATGGTGTTCTTAATGAAAATTCAGTTTCTCTAAAACAAGGCAGCATGTACCTCAGAGAAATAGACGCCTTGTTTATAGAGTAGTTCAGAAGCACCAACACGCCCGTCCCTATTTACAGAAAGGAAGCGCCGAGAAACATATGCCACAAATACGAGAAACTCATTTACAGCTTTTGGTAAGTCAGCCTGAAAAAAGTAGATATTACAGCATGTAATGACGTCTTGATAGTAAAAGGCCCGTTATGGTAAGGGAAAGAGTACTTTGAGTTGTTGGAGCACTTAGTGCAAAGATTATAAGGCACATAGGCTTGGGCAATAGGTACACTAGAAAAATAATGTGAGACTAAGTTTTATGTCTAGAAAATGACTTAGCTCATCAGATATTCAGAAGTGCAAAAAGATCTATTACTGAGACATAGATAACCTAAACAGGACCAAATAGTACGTAACTGGAAGATTCAATCTCAACAGAAAATATAAGTAATTCATGCTCACAGTTAAGCCTCAATGCTATATGAGTCTCAACAGAATAACATACTACTGAACAAGGTCACCCTACATATGTCAAAGCAAATTGTAATCCAGCATATATGTATAAGATAGAAACAGTGACAAAATACATATAGAGACAGCAATTTTTTCAAATTTAATATCGGAGAATGTTTCTATAGTTATATTTCAAAAGCATCTGTAGAATAACGTACTACTCAAACACAGAGGATATCTATGTATGTGTATTAAAGAGAGAAAGAACAGACCATTATAACCCCACATAGGTCCATTAGTATATAATTCTTTGCATTTAACATAATATACTATTATAAATATTGCTAGCCAAGGTACGTTGGAGGCCACGCTGACTTGTACTGTTTATCAGAGTAAGTTGAGTAAGATTCATCTAAGAATGCCCTTTAAATGTTATCAGCAAACTAGATGGCGGTTGAGAAATTTCAAGTTGCAGCAATGGAAATGAAGTATTGGATTTTTACCTTTAAACACGTAACAGAATCAGTGGTACATTTTAACAGATCCAGCAAAAGTCTTGCGCTCCCTCCCCAACTGAAATCCAGACAAGAGCAAATCTTGCGAGCAACCTGCCACCAGGAATGAAAAAAACATAATATCACAGTTAACCAGCTAGTATATATAGCACACTGATTTGGTGAATAGCAAAAGGAAATCAGTCACATCGCGACACATACTGCCAGCAAATGTTGAATCATTTGCGCGTTCACACATTCCTGTAACGTAGAGGCACAGAATCTATGCACGAGATCAGCACTGAACGACGAAGACTCGGCAACAAGAAAATAGCTGCACCGAGCCATTGCATTGACAAGTAGGGTGAGGTACTTCCTACTGACGTGTTCAGACAGAATCCTGCACAAAAACATGTATAAGCTCCTCGTAAGCCCACTAGGCGCGTCATGTTTACTGAAAACGGAAATTCCGAATCCGAGGTTGGCGATCTCACCGAAGCCACGGCTGGAGCTGCTCAACGAGGGCGAGAACACGTTCGTAAGTGGCGGGATCATTCACCTTGCCCTTGCTGGCACAATTAGCCAGGCAGACGATGAGCTCGACCCCGAGCACGGCGACATCAGGGTCCGTGCCAGCGTCCCCAGCGACTCCAGGGTCCGGAAGAATAACGGAACCGACACTCGCATCGCCGCCGCGCCGTGAACGCGACCTGGCGCTCGTCGTGGACGGAGAGAGCGCGGAGCGGAGGGCGTCGAGCGCGGCGTCCGCCTCCTCCCCGGCGCGCGCGAGGCGGCCGAGGGACTCGAGGCAGCAGGCGAAGCGGCCGCGCTGGAGCAGCACGGCGTAGGGCTTCCCCGCGAGGCAGGGCGACACGGCCGCGAGGCAGTCGAGGACGAGGGCGTAGACGCCGATGAGGTCGTCGTCGTCGCCGTCGTCGGTGCACGCGCCGCGCGGGCTATTAGGGGTCGCGCGGAGGAGAGGAGGGAGGAGCTGTAACGCGCGGCTGAGGAACGGGAGGAAGCGTTTCGCGAGGGGGCGGAGGGCGGTCGCCGCTTCGGGAGGAGGACGAGGCGGCGGCGGCGGCGAGGTAGGGCTCGAGGTGGGCAAGTGCGCGGTGAAGGGCTGGAGGTAGGCGGCGGAGCGGGAGCAGAGGCCGGCGTGAGAGGGCGGCGGCGGGGACGAGGGGGCGGCGAGTAGGGCGGCGGCGGTGGCCTCCATTCCCGTGCGCGATCAGCAGGGGAGCGGAGGAGCCGCGTGGCCGCGTGGGGAAATTTTGAATTTTGTATTAGGTGGAAGGGGACAAGGGAGGGGGAAGTATATTAGGAATTTCCTAATAGGAAAGGATTAGGAGTAAGCTATAT
>JAKNSH010022623.1:0-12962 GCA_027790015.1 Cymbopogon flexuosus
AAACCAAACAAATATATATATATATATATATATATATATATTTGTTTGGTTTGGTTGAGCGTCGTCTCTGTTTTGTTTGGTGTCAGTATCACCAAGCATGTAATAGTAGAGTAATAAAATGCTAGAAAAAAAACCTATGCCAATGTTTGTTGGATGCATGGATCATGTTTGTGCAGCACAGATCGAATTCAGATTTCAATTTTGTTGTTGGTGTGTACATGTTTGTGCAGCATGTATCTTATTATGCACTTCCTCCTTTTTAACTTATAAATCATTTTAGCTTTTCTATGCTAGCACTAAGATATACATTATGTTTGGATATATAGCAAAATCCTATGTACTTAGAAGGCCTAAAGCAATTTATATATAATTTAAAAAGAGAGAGTAACTATTATGCAAAAATATTGTAGTTGAGAAGAAAATATTAAATTTTATACATTGATTTACCATTGGAAGAAAATGTTATTTCACAAGAAAAGCACTAATGATATTCGACAAAGAACAAATCCAAAAAGCAAAGTAAATAAAAAGATTAGCAGATTTCAATGAAAAGAGAGAAAGCAATAATGAATAAGATAAGGTAAATGTCTACGCCTTTGTAAGAAAATATTCAAGCTTAAGGAGAAGTAAATGACCCATTTCAGAAAGGCGATATTGTAGTTTTACTAGAGAAATTAATTATTCTAACTTGAGAAGAAAATATTCATTTTCAAGAATCGAGAGAAGGATGAAAACAGTATTTTGAGATTAGGGGAAACTATCCTAGCTTCACACAAATAATCAAAATATTCCAGCTCATGACAAGAATGTAAGCTTAGAGGTGGACAGGCCAGTGGCGTAAGTTTGAACCCCTGCACCGCACCCGGCCTTTGCTGGAAGGCTGCGTCAAAAAAAAAAATGTTAGCTTAGAAAGAAAATATTTACTCCATAAAAGTTAGGATGATCATTTTCATTTAAAGTCTTACATTTTCTCCTACGGCGCACTCTTACTTGTACTAACTGTTACAGCTGAACGTATTCCGTAATATATACTGCACTCGTGAATAAACTGGAGCGTATGATGGTCAGAGCTTTTTATACCTCTAGAGCTCTTTCTCCTACTCTGCTTCGCGTCCTCTGCTCTACTGCTTTTTGTCTTGCTTCGCGGCAGATAACGACCAAGACCCAAATCAGCCGATGAAACCATCGATCCACTACGGTAACAAATTAATCTCTCCTTTGGGTTGATTGGGTGCACGAGCTTTTTGTGGCTGTGTGTTACATCATGTAACTTACATGGTGGGACGCAGCTTGCCGACAAACATTCCACGCAAGTTACCAACTAAACCATCCAGCGATAATCCACATCATACTGCCATCATGGCGAAATACATTAACATGGGCCCTAAGAAAATATGTACACTCAAGGAACTAGTTCTACTTTTACTGAACATCATTGCACGTACGTGCAACTTGACTTGATAGACTAAACTGATGGATGCAACATTACTAATCATTGTATGGTGGCTGCAATTTACTCAAGTTATATACACATACAACAAAATTGACCAGATGATGCCTAAAAATTAGGGAAAAGGCAACCAAAATGTTCTAACTTCCATGTGATACTAAATACAGTCTACTTGTACGAAATTGCCTATTAAAGGAAGTCGTACGTAGACCACGTTGCCGCCCGTGGTGGATAAGAATCACACCATGGATTCTGGTGGAATCCTCGTCACTTTTTAACCTTATACACAAGTGCGTCTTCCGTTTCCGCAAATGCAAACCACACCCCTAATATCATTGCAACAACGCTCACTATCTTTAGGATGATGTGCTCTTCAGCAAGGATATTGCCGATAACTATCACGATTGCGCCGGTAACCGCAACGACCTGGAACATATATAGAAGATGTCTATAAGTCAGCGGTGAAAGTTAGTAGCTAGAACATGCATGATGGATGTAAAGAAGAACCGGAACAGGCACGATGGACTGAAACATGCATGCGAGCAAGGCATATGTTTCTAGTTCTAGTTTAGGGAAATAAAGTGAGCATCTGAATATAAACCCTGAATATAAACCCTTACCCGGATGGCCCACCGGTAGATCGGCTTGATGGTTAACTTCGTAGGTACTAGTTCTAGATCTTGATACTCGTCTCCTAGTTCTTCATACTCGTCCTCCTCGTAGCGGTCGATATATAACGGATATGATGATGACCTCCTACCGGCGCGCATGCTATTGAAGAGGTCTAGCACCAACATATTTGACATGGCGGCGGAACTGGCGGCGGTGCTCACCGGCCGGCGCGCGGCGGATGAGCTGGATCAATCGATCGGGTCTAACTCGAGCCGGCGCGTATATAGTATGGTGCGGCGTGGGCACCTTGGCCCTTTTTTCTTGGGACAGGCAAAAGCAGTACTCCCTCCGTCTTAAATTGTAGGTCATTACAAAAATCTTGTAGAGTTAAAGTTTTTTAAAGTTTGACCAAAGTTATATGATAGGATAATAACATTTGTGATGTCATCTAACTACCATTAGATTCTTCATTACTTATATTTTCATCGTATACATATTTGATATAATAAATTATTGTAGTTTTCTCTAAAAATTTTGGTCAAACTTAAAAAGCTTTGAGAGCTGAGCGGCCGGCTCAGGTGGCTAGAGCAGGTGAGCCAGTGGCCACTGCCGGCCACCCCGGGTTCGAAACCCGGTGACCGCGGTATTTCCGTGCACAGTGCACGGGAATGAGAAGAATAGGCTCCCCGGTTCAAAAAAAAAAAAAAAACTTTGACTCTCCAAGATTCTTGTAGTGACTTACAATTTGGAACGAAGAGAGTACACGAGTACGAGGAGGATTCGAATTCGTACACATCGGTTTGCTCGACATTGACTTTTCTTTTTTAAATATAGAAAAAATCTTTTACAATTATTGCACATTTTTTGCAACAGTTGTTCAACATTTTACAACAAAAAAATTATTCGCACAACAATTGTTTTAGAACAATTCTGGGCTGGTTTCTTGATTCGGCCCATAGACTTCATGATTTCAAGTTGGTCCCTCTTGCCACACGGCCCACGTGGCCTGGATCATTTCCTACACGTTGGTGCTTGTTTACGAAGTACGTTTCCTTCAATCAAAAAGAAAAAACGGAGTACTTGGTTTTACAACGCAACGCAGGTCGTTTGAGTTTTGTGCTAACAAAATTTCGTTTGACTTTAACCAAATTTATATACATACATATACATATATATATGCTAACTGTTTTAAATTATAGTCTGTTCAACTTTTTTAACCTCAAATTTGACCATTCATCCTGTTCTAAAATTTATGTAAAAGATTACTTCTTTTGTTATAGCATGGTTTGTTAATATTTTTTTTAAAATGATTTAGTTTGACTATATTTGCATAAATTCTTTGAATAAAACGAGTGGTCAAATTTAGAGTTGAAAAAAATCAAACAAACTATATCTGGAATTCATCTATAATAACTAAATAAATACAGTAATACACTAACAACACATATTCTTATACTAAATTAACAAAATAAGCTTGCTGTTGTAAGATTGGTGTGACACCTTTTAATAAATTTGGTTCAATCAGAGAAATTTGACTTAGGATAAAACAAAACAATCCGTTTTATACACTCGGGTGATTTATTGTATCGAGTCACCCTGTTGACTAATCCCCTAAAATCACAAGAATCCAATAAACAACCCAGATGGCCAATCACCTAAAATCACACGAATGAAACAAACAACCAAAATCGAGTGCTTCAGGGACTTCTGTCACACGAATTCTATATTCACAAGATCAATAGGCAGACGACATCATGTTGCAATACACCATTCAACAACAATCAGCTTTCACTGCAAGAGTGCAAAGATTTATTCTTCAAGGAACTGAATCTGGTCTCCCTAAGGGTGAACCCTAGACTTTCATTGTTGTTTGATCAATGGATACAAAGTCTGTAATTGATTGCACCACGGTGCAAATTTTTTTGGTTTCCTTCTTTGTTGTATCTTAAAGCTCAGCTGATGTAAAACTCTGTAAAACTCTATTTTTTTCAATTAAATGCCTGCAGGGGCCAAGGCCCCTCCAGTTTCCTAAAAAAAAAATGCAATACACCTTTTATTTACACCGGCACATGTCCACATCAACCAGTTCCTCCTTTCTCCACCAATAGGCAGCCGGCTCCGCTGCAGTAGTCAGAGCCATAGCCTCGGTTACCTGCCTCCAAATCCGTCAACATGTCCTTTAGTGGTGTTGCAAAATTGCGATTGGTGTTATTTCCATAGAGCAATAACATTCCACGCATGTTACCAACTATGCGCGCTCACACACACACAACGAACCACTTATAGAACATATATAATTGCACATTCTGCAACTTGATAGACTAAAATGATGCAATAATATTACTTGGTGTTGTATGGTGCCTACAGTTTACTCAAGTTATATATACACACAACAAATTTGACCAGATGATGCCTAAAAATTGGGGAAAAGGCAACCAAATATTCTAACTTCCAATTTCCAAGTGATACTAAATAGCAATCCACTAGTACACCTTGTTGCCGCCTGTGGTGGATAAGAATCACACCATGGATTCTGGTGGAATCCTCACTTGTTTAACCTTATACACAAGTGCGTCTTCCGTTTCCGCAAATGTAAACTACACAATTAATATCATTACAACAATGCTCACTATCTTTACGATGATGTGCTCTTCAGAAGTGATATCGCCAATAGCCACCACCGTTGCCAAGGTAACCACAAAGCCCTGCAACATATATATAGAAGCAAGTCAGCGGCAAAAGTTATTATTAGAACACGCGTGTAAAAAAGCGGTACAGGCACCATGAACCACTAACCTCTTTGGTTCTATCAGTACTAGTATGTAAAACATGTGGGCAAGGCATGTTTCTAGTTTTATATCTGATGACCGGTGACTTAAGCATACATGATAACAACAGTGATGACTTATCTCTTGCAATACACTGATGGCGTATTTGGAGGATTGATACAGGTGGAAATTTAGTTCGGGTTTCACTATATTCCAACACTGCCAGCCATGAGTCGAGGGAAAGTGAGCATATGAATATATTCACTTACCCGGATGGCCCACCGGTAGGCCGGCTTAATGGTTAACATCGTAGGTACTAGTTCTTGATACTCGTCCTCATAGCCGTCGCTATGTGATGATGACCTCCCGGCGCGCATGCCATTGAAGAGATCTAGCACCAACATATTTGACATGGCGTACCAGGCGGGATTTGTGGAAGCTCCGGCCGGCGGTGGGTGGCGGCGGACGGAACTGGCGGTGCTCTGCTCACCGGCGCGATATGGACGGCGGCGGCAGCGGCGGCTCGATCGATCGGGTCTAACTCGAGCCGGCGGCGTGTATTGTTATCTCTGGAGCGGCGTGATCTGCAACTACCAGTGCTACTAGTAGTAGGATTCGGAGTCCTCACCATGGGGGAAAAAAGGCCGTCCATTCTTCGGGCCGCATGTAGAAGCGAGAGGGGAGTGGAGGTCCATGAGGAGAGCTGGGCTAAACTGCCTGCTAGCCACGGCGATTCTGGGCTGCGTCGCGCGAGGAAAAGGAAAAGCGGGTGGGCCTCTACTGGGCTATGTGAAACCGGCCCAAGCTGAGGTAGGATTTTAGTTGTTTTTTAGATTTATTAAACCAAGTTGAATTCCAACGAACTTAGTCCAAAAATCTTGGGAAATTAACGAAGTATA
Organism: Cymbopogon flexuosus; assembly: GCA_027790015.1. NCBI lineage: Eukaryota > Viridiplantae > Streptophyta > Magnoliopsida > Poales > Poaceae > Cymbopogon > Cymbopogon flexuosus. The sequence continues at coordinate 5,730 of JAKNSH010022623.1, forward strand.
TTTGGCTCTGAAAAATTGACTGATGATTTAAATATTTATGTATTAAAAATATATTTATTATATACATAAGGCGGGTTAAAATGTGTCCACATAAGAGGGGAGAGTTTGAGAAAAGTTCTAGAAGCTATTTTATACAAATAGTTCTCTTAACATTATGAATTTTATTTTCGGTTACGAATTTATAATTAAGTTAATTATGTGTATTCATGTTTAATATATTTAGTTAACCTAATTTTAAATAAAATAAGATTTTTTTACTCTGAGTTGTTTGATTAATTAACCTATTGTTTGGGGAAAAATATGAATGTGCTTTGTTCTGTATATGATAATTTGTTTAGAACTGAAGTTGTCACAAGTTTGTTAAACCAAATAAAGATAAAATAGCTTTATGTAGGCAATTAACGTCTTAGAATTACTAATGGTATAATATAACGAGGGTGTGCACGGTAAGATTTGTCGACAAGCACACCTCTAGTCCTTTGTTAATATTAATATTAATATTAATCTCCTACAAATAAAAAGAACTAGCAAATATGCCCGTGCGTTGCAACAGAATAAAATAAATTCAATATTAACTAATCTATAAGTTTTAAAATAAAATAAATTTTATTTCTAAGTAATACTACATCAACACAATTCAAATCTTTGTTTACTAAGGAATACACGGAAAGGATCAAAGGATCAATTGTTCACATACCTATTATATATAATATTATTATTTTTATTTTCTTTTATACTTTGTGTAAGAGCAAAACTCACCTAAGCAAATGAGCGGATGCACCGAAAACAAAAAACCAAATCCAAAGCAATAAAATAAGAGATAGTATATTTGCTAAAAAACAAACTGCCTCAAACCGAAGCTGACACGGGCGGACAAATGGATGCAACAAGAGCACAACAATCCAAATAAACATATGTAGCCGAGACGCGTCACTAACATTGCCTCCGTCTTAATGTCGAGGCGCAAGACACCATCAAACAGCAAGAACACCATGCCAATCCTTTGACCGTCAAAGTTCTCTAGCTCGAGTCGATTATCCATCCGTGGCTTCAGCCCCGACAACAGCCCTCACTTTGGCATCATGTCGATCTCCATGTCATAGGTCACTTCAGGGCATCGATTGAGCCCACGGCGGCCACCTTCATGTCACAGGTCAAGATGTACTCACAGATGTCATCCTCACTCAGCAAGCATGTGTCGTGGACGTGCATGAGCCGGTGTACGCCACGACCATTGCCGACCATAGTGCATCGTTGTTTGTGTTTCGGTTCATGCACCAATAAAGACACGGTTTGTCTTTGGTGGTCTTGATGAGACTTCATTGAGGACTCCATGGGCGTTCGAGTCCGACTATGACATGCATGGTCTGCACCGTGCCGATGACTTCCAGGACAGTGGGCAGGGCACAATAATAGATGACGTTGCCAATGCCAAGTGGCCCACAGTAGGCATCCTACCCAATATCTAGCATGAAGGGGAGGAAGACATGGATGTGGGTCATGGTATTATTGCTAGTTGCCAAGTTAAGGTTATAAGATATAGACTCAAAACTCATTAGAATGGGCTTCGTATCGATCATCGTTAGATGCGAGCTGTGCATAATATATGTATTGCCACGTTTTGACACTTTATTTTATTTTCAATATTGTGAACAGATGTAGCGTATTTAATATTAATATTAATATTAATATTAATATTAATATTAATATTAACTCCCACAAATAAAAGAATGAGAGTAGGACACCGTTTTGGTGTGGTAATTTTTTCTTCTCACTTTCCACCCAACCGTGCGAACAGCCTCCTCCACCCCGCGCGATCTAATTTGGAAGGTGCGATCCGCCCTCCAATCACAGGATAAAAATTTGAAAGGTGACGTACGACCTCAATCCCCGGCGGCAAAGTTGGAAGGTGAAGATGTCCGCTCCTTCACCTGCAATTTCTACTGTCCGTGCGAGCCAACCCTTCACCATGCCATGCCGCGGCCCGCCGCCTCAACGCAGTGCGACCGCGTTGTCTTCCTCGCCGTGTGTAGCGCCGCCGGAACGACGCCCGCCTCCACGGCGCTCGCGCCATGACTTCGACGTCCGCACGGGCCGTGGTCCTCTTGCCGTGCGTCAGCGCCGCCAGAACATCGCTGGATCTCCTCTTGTCCCTCCTCCCACTGCCGATGGCAAGGAAGCCACCCAGGCTGCCTGCCCATGAACTTTACCGCAGTGGAGATCGTCCTGAGCCCACAAGCTGGGCTGGCTGCCGTCGCTGGGGTAGCAGGACGTACGTCGTGTCCCCTTGAAGCAAGATGATCTCGATCGTGCGAAGTGAAGCCGGGCAGGGCCTCTCTGGGGGGCGGCAGGACGTCGTTGATGCACCGCGTCCTCGGCACCGCCAGGTACGTAGTGTCGTGCACCTCTTGCGCCATGGCCAGTTTCAACCTGTCCGCTGTGCTCTTGAACGTGATATTGCTTTCCATATTCTTCTTGTCGCCCTCTGCAGCAGTAGCTTCGGTCTGTTTTTCAGATTTTCACCGACCGAATTAGAGAATCATATATGAACGGAAGATGTAGTCATTTTGAAGACCTTTCCAACGAGTATTTAAACATAAATTTTCATTGAGTATAGCAGGTTATGGCTTTCTGAATATTGCTCTGAATATTGCTGAACTTTACTGTCAGTTCTGTCAGTCGGGGCTCAGTTTCGAATTTCAGATTTCAGTGTCGTTTGATTTTAGTTTAAGATTATTACTGTTACATAGGACTTGCTAATTGTTATTTTTCGACTTCTGTGATCAGATCATGAAACTCTTGCAACATTTATCCCTCATCAATTCTATCAAAAGATTTAGTGTTGTCTGAAGGAGCTGTAGCCATCGTTGAGTCTGTCCCCATGGTTTCGTGATGAATCCTGTGCTTGGTGATTTCAGGCATGAGTTCTATTGCTACAATTGTTGCATGCATGTATGAGTCCTCTGCTTGGGCATTTGATGCAAATTGGATCAGTTGTTGCCTCCTGCATAGTCCTAATGCAACTTTCATGAATAGTGCCCGTGCCCATGCCCGTGTGTTGCTGCAAACTTAATCACAACTAAAACACGAAGGCGTCGCAAAAAAAAAAAAAAAAAAAAAAAAAAAAAAACTAAAACACAATGGCGATGTGTGGATGTTGCCGCACCATTGTCTCCTCTTCCATGGATGCATCCTCGAGGTGTTTTCAATTTCTTTCATGTATTTGTATGAATTAGCATGACTGAATATTCAGGTGTGTTCAGTTTCTTTCATGTCATGTGCAATGTAGTAGAGGTGCATCCTTTGTTTCCATCAAATTATTACTCTAAGCTGGCCTCTTAAATGTTTTTTCTGCAAATATTCCAAAAATTCATATATCCTACCTAATTGTCCAGATTGCCAGCCTGACAACTTATTTACAAAATCATAGAGCACAAAAATTAACATTTGCAATGACTACAGGGAATTTGCTTCAGAATTGAATAAAAAAAATGATCACAACACACAATGCAAGCTGTCAGGCTACATATATTAGATTGGCATGCCATTTTTGGAGTAGGAGGGGGCTTGCCATGCAACATTGCTATGGATTTCACTAGCCATTGGTTACACATTGCTGGCAGAGAAGCCAAAGACAAATAAAGGTCAATCCAAAGTACTGAATGTTTTTTGTTAATGATTGATCTCATTTGGCAGAGTATGCTGTTTTTTCGATCATATCAGCATGCCGTTTTTTTTCATCTCTGAGATCATGCCATTTTCAATTTTTGTTATCTACCTCGCTCCTTGTGAATGTCCATATTTGTCGGTCGCCTGCAGCTAACCAGTGCATTATTTGTTTCCTGAAGCCTAAATTGATTTTCCTGTCAATATTCAGGTGCTGCATTGGCTTTCTACATGGATTCAGGTGTGCTACTGCTTCGTTTCATGTGCTACTGCTTCGTTTTAGCATTTTTTTCCACAAATAGAATTGTCATAGCACTATTTTTACGACAAATATCTAAGATTATTACCCAGCGCAACAATATTTTCCTGTTGTAACTCAGGCATGATGCTATTTACATACATACTCTAATATGAGTAAAGGATGGTATCGAGATGTGACGGAACTATTCTGTAGATTTATTAGCGCACGAAAGAAATGGATACGTCATAGATTTCTTTATAATGATGTAAACATTATCTTAGCCGCATCATGGACTATAGAGTAGAGTTTGTGCACCTGCACGTGGCTGTGTTAATTTCACGAACTTTTTTTTATTAAATGAACATCGGTATTTAATTTCATAGTATTGTTATTTTATCCTACGATTCGTGTATTTCTTTTATAAAAGTTTAGTTGTCCCGTAGCATCACACGTGTACGATACTATTTTGTAAAAGAGATAGTTGTGCAAAACTTATCGGCCATACACCTTTTTTTGCTTTGAAAATTGAGGCTCCTAATCCATCATTTTTTCTCACTTTTATCGCATTGAATTGCTTCAAAATTTTGTTGTTCTAATCTAAGCATATAAAATAGACCAAGTTATACTAATTTTGAAAGAAATGAATTCAAAGCTTTTTTTTAGATATAAAACATTATCATAGCAGGATCCTGAAAAGGTCTTTACAACCTACAAAGCTGCATTCTCTGTGATTGTGTTACACAAACTTTGTTTTTTGATTAAATGTTACTCTAATATCGGTATTGTTATGTTATCATACGATCCGTTTATTTTTAATTGAAAAAGTTTAGTTGTCCCGTAGCAACGCACTGGCATGAACCTAGTAGTATTATTATTATAGAAGATGAGTGCCACTGGGTAGGGAACTGGGCAGGGAGTAGAGACAGTTGGCATTTGGAATCAGAGTGCCCTCCTCCCTTTCTCTTGATGGCAGGTAAATATGCTGCAATTAACTAGAACTCATATCTTCGGCCAGCCACAGCCCAAGCCACAGCCACGTACTGAAATCTCGCACTCGAAAAGGTCCTTGGAAGATTACTGGAAATTATCGATGGCGCGTGAGATCAGAGTTTCGGTTATTGCACCCAACATACGGGAATCTTTGCTCGTATTCGCTCGAGGGTTCGGACCAACATATTTGCTGCGCGTGAGATCAGGAACCCAACATTAGGGAATCTTTGCTCACATTCGCTCGAGGGCTCAGACCAACATCTTTTCTTGAACAGAACAATATCCAAACTTTCACACTGTGTCCTCACCTGTGTCTGCATCCAAACGTCACTGCCCCATGCGATCTTGGACAGTAGGATGGCACCCTGGAAGTGAGGCTTTTTCAGTGAAACACTTAATTTGGTTTGATCTTCAATCCCTCTGATGTGTGTTTAGGGAGTCAGTGCAATTGAAGGAGGGTTAATATAAAGAGAGAAGATTTGGTGCATAGCTCTATATAAACCAAAGGTTTGTAGGTCCACTCCATTAGCAATGCAGAAAATTACTATACCAGATCAACAAGCCAACTATAATATATTCACATGACAACAATCACAACATGTTGGAGTATACAATACACTGAATGCTTTACCTGTCTCGTTTACTATATGTAGACTCTTTCTGGCCTATTTGATCGACAGTCAGATTGTCATATGAAAATATTCATAAAAAAGTTGTCCCTCCCTTTATCTAGCAAAACCATAGAAAAAGGGAAAAAGAAGTTAAAAATATTATCTGCCTTTGGCAAAAGTTTATGCTTAATTTAACACCTTTCTAGAATCGGCGCTGAATTTGGCACCTTTCAAAGCATCCTTCACAAGAAAGAAAGAAAGAATGAAATGAACAGGTATCCGATCTGCAGATAGGAATATGCTCCAACCTTTTGCATGTGTGGACCTTTCCGCATAAAAAAAAAACATCATACTGAACATGTTTATGCATGTATGGACCTTTTGCATGTGTGGATACATCAAATCTTGCTTCACGTACGCCTCTATCTGCGTTCAACGTGTCACCATCGCGTGGGGTGTATAAATATGCCATGCCAGCTCTCTCTCTCTTGCCCAACCATCCCACAGAGGGCAGAGGCACGGGGTAAGCAAGGTGTGATCCTCTCTGTCTCTGTGCATGTGACGTCACCGCTTCGAGACGCATAAAAAAGTGAGGTATATATGATCATTCTTTTTCGAATTAGGGCTTGATCCTCAGATCTCTGCACTTGTTTTTGCCACTAAATTTGTATTAGCAACTTACAGTTATACGTACTTCACTGTATTATGTTACAACGCGCAGGCTTTAGTTCTTCAAAATACAGAAAAATGGATGCTCCCATGTTCGGACTCTGCATCGTCGCGGCGGCTGTCGCCGTCGCCGCAGGCGCCGACGAGGCTGAGCTGCAGACAGGCCTCGCGCTTGCTCTCTGCGTCGTGTTCCACGCCGGAATCGTGCTCCTGGTTAATGGCGTCCGTGCGGGTGGACGTCGTCTCCCCCGCGCATGAGATCGAAGCCGATACCGGTGATGTTGTTCAGCAGCTCCGTCACTCTCAGTAGCGATGCAGGGTTGCTGACAACTGATCAGCCTGGTACCGGATCAGGGTTGCTCATGCTCTTTTGCATGCACGCACTTTCTCTATTGTCTTTCAAAGTTTCTGAGTATTGTTTAGCACTGTACTACAGTACTATATTTGGTTTGTTCCACACACTATGATTGGCCGTAATAATAAGGCATGCATAGTATTCGTATACCAAGTTGCAGGCCGCTTTTAAGTGCCCAGTTTGACTTGTATATACTCTTTGCTTTCTGTAATGAATAACGGGCAGCTGTCGCTGTATATACTCTTCCGTTCTGAAATATATATATGTACTACAGTACTAGCATATCTATAAGGTTCCAACAGTTTGGTAAATAAGGTTGTCATTTTTAAAATTTTGATAAAACAAGAATTTTTCTTCTCCAACAGTTTGGTAAATAAGGTTGGTATATTTAGCCGCTTGCCATTTTCATGCTCCGCACGCACATATTTGCGCGCGCATCCGACTTGCCAATCCCGCACGGGTCTGTCTACAGAGCACTTGAGTGATCCTAGCATATGGATCACTCGAGTGAGATATGTTAAAAATCACTTGATTTTATACACCCTGGTAGAATTCGAGTGAGACAAAACATATCTCACTCGATTCCTGACTAATAGCAAAAATACATATTAAAATTAGATATTCCAGATTACCAAAAAAAAGAATTTGAACAAACATTAAAATACAGATAATTGCTATGTCTGGCAAATTGAAACAGATGT
>JAKNSH010022680.1:0-14127 GCA_027790015.1 Cymbopogon flexuosus
CGCCGTCGAGTCGATCAGCACCGAGCCGTCGCAGCCCTGCAAGTGCAATGCATGCAAGAAGCTTATTTAAAGGTATATATATACTGCATGCATGCATCATGCATGCATGCATGCATGCGTGTACTTAGTTACCCTGACAAAGCAGTCATGGAAGTGCATGCGGATGAGCGCCGGAGCGACGCCGGAGTTGTTGGCGAACGCGGCGGCCACGGTCTGCTGCACGATGGTCTCGGCGGTGGGGCATGTCGTGTCGTAGAAGCCGACGTCGAGGCAGGCGGTGGCCGAGAGAAGGGACCCCAGGACGGTGGCGAAGCTCAAGCAGTGCCGCTTCGTCGTCGACGTCATGGCTGTAGTATGAGCTCGACGTCCTGTTGCTGCTATTCTTGTCTGGACTTCGATGCATGGCTTGGTGAGGTACGAGGGGTGGTTTTATAGGATCGATGTTAGCATGCTTGCCGGCCCGCGAAGAAAATATAATGGCAGTTGCAATTCACTGGAAGACACATGTGATATATTATATATCCATATATAAATATAGAGAGGGAGAGATTCAAACAAGGCATATTGAAATCTCCGATACTAATTTGGTGGTTGAGCCTTAACTAGGATATGTAACTTTGTAGCTAGGTTGACAGTGCCCTTAAAGATCTTATCCTTGTTCGGATGGTGAAAATCATCAGAAGCCTCTTCACATGAGTGAATGAACTAAAACTGAAAGAAGTTGCAGCCTTGAACCAACCAGTCGTCATACTGACTTGTGTACAGGATTATATATTATTCCGATGGTTGCCTCTCTATTTCTTCACCTTGTTTAGTACTCCTGAATTTCTCTAACTCTATCGACTTGTGTAGTTGTAGTTGCTGTGGTCGAAAGTCAAAGGCGCTCTCCAGTGTTCTGCAATACACCTAATATATACTGTGGTATTGAACACAGCTCTTTGATTTATATTAATTAAATGCTATGCAATACACCTAATTAATAATATATACTATGTAATTAATTATTTAGGAACTTCGTTGGAGATCCTTGTGAAGCTTGTTTTGCTAGGATCATGTTATATTATATTAGTGCTGATAAGCCTAAGCTTACTAATAATTAAGACTGTGTGTTGTAACTCTCCTTTTTACTCCCGTTTAGATCCTTAGAATTGAATTTATTGTAGTTTAGGCATATATTTGAGCTAGACTAAATTGGAATGGAATGATACTATAAGTTGGAGTATACATATAGCATTGTGATCTATTCCATTCAATTTCCATCTCCCACTCTATGAATTTGGCTTATTTGTGAACTTTGGAAAGTTTGGGAATCTCAAATTCGAAATAAATAGCCTAATTTATTAAGTAGATTGTTCCTCCAAAATGAAGGGTTCCAAACGAGCCCTTTGATATTATACAATTACAACTAAACATGTAAAATTTGCCAAATATGATGATTTTTCACTTGCTCTTAACTCTTATTGCCTTGAGTTAGAAAGTTGGTAGTATATAGTAGTTCTCATCATTGAATCCTAATTGGATAGTCATGACAACTCTTATTGAAACCCCGTAAGCTGTTCATGTACCTATTAGTTGTTAGTACGGCGATTTCGCCTAAAACGACATGCCATTCTGTTCATGTACCTATTAGTTGTTAGTATAGGATTTCGTCCAAAACATGTCATTCGTTTCTAAGTTATTTTCTTGGTTCAAATGGGTCCTATCCTGTGTCACAAACAAACAAAAATGAGATAAAAGTGTTTGATCCCATGAAATAGATGAAAAAAGATCAGCAAGTTGATGACTTGAAAGTAAGGAACACTCTAATACAATACAATCATCACACAATATTTAGAGCAACCCTCACTTCACTACTACAGAAACGGTTTTCATCAATAGTATTTTCACTTCTGCACCTACTAAAGTTGTTGGTGATAATATGTCAACACCAACTTACAATGAAATTAGCGGTAAAAATGAATTTCACTGCTGGCTCGTTATCACAAATCTACAATAAAAATTAGGGAGGTTCTCAGCATCCAAATTCAATTATGTTTACAAATCATTTAAAATTTTGGCAGAGTTGTCCCTATATTTTGGGCATATAAACAAGTAAATCACATTACAAGGGTGATATAAACTCATAAGCAAAAACATAAACTACACATCCCAACCCAATAACAGTATCAAAACAACCATCCCATTAGTAAACAATGTTTCATTCAAACCAACCATTAAGCAACCTCTAGTTAAGCTAAGCATATATGTAAACTAGGTGTTTGTATCATGGATGTGCTACTCTCAGTTCCCATACATGTTTGTTGTCATTTGGTACCTAAAGACCAAATAAAAACAAGGGTGAGTAAAAACACTCAACAAGTACAATTAGAACTAAAAACAAATACAACATCAGAATCCTTGAATAAAAGATTGCACAAATCGGCGGTGTTTCTAGCCCAGATCTAGGTGCGGCACCGAGCCAAGATCTAGGACACCACTGACTTTGGACATGGACATCTTGGAGGGAATGGCAAGCAACGCTGGGTATTAAATTTTTAAGCAGTTATCATTGGTGGTGATGAACTTCATGTTGACCACCAATGATTTTCATCGTTGGGTTGTCAAACCCACGATGATAGGCGGTTAAGAAGTAGCGGTAAAAATGTTTGTAAAGTAATGCCTCTTATATATACAATACAACAAATATTGGTGCACTCACAAGCCGTCAAACTGTTATGATTACGACCATGTCATTTAATACATTTCCACATTGTTGAACTCAATCCTCAAGTCATTCCCACAGTAACACTACCTAACCCCTCAATGTTTTTCCTGATGGGAAAATTTTCAGCTGCGTGCCAATCGTGGCATTCGGGTTGACAAAAAAAGATACTGTCTAACATCATGTTACAAATATGGCTTACATACTTTTTTTAAGAAAAACCGAAGCATCAACACATCAGCGAATTCATTTTTATTTCATAACCATTTGGATATTTAGACAATTTTCCAATCACCTACTCTTGAGAATGGATAAGCCGTGTGTGCATCATCACAATTCAAAAGTAAACTATATCCGCCATTGTAATGATTTCTTAACACAATTAGGATTGATGAATTAATTAACACGCGAATCATTTATTGGTGTAGTCTTGACTATTGCTGACCGTTTTCATTGCTTTCCAATGTAACACAAGGCGCCCGCTGAGGTCTGGCATGCCATGATGTTGCACACGCAAAGAACAATAACACACGAAAGATAAAAAATTAAACACGTTTTTGACATATATAAATAGGAGAAATTTTCCACCCCGTAGGATATACATGTTTGGCTTTCCAAGTACATAGTTCACGCTTGAATCTTTCTTCAATTACACTGCAATTTGTATTACAAAGTTTATAGTTGTGCATAATGGTCCGGGGGCTGCATCACGATGCATGCAGACTTGGATAACAACCGGTAACAGCCTGAGTTCTGTTTCGCTTGTAATTCGTCTATCAAATCGACAAACAATGTCATCATGGTCTGAAACGAAAACTATGTCCACTGAACATGGGAATACCAAGAAATTCAGTAGTTTGAATAGTTGTCTTCTTCCTCAAGCACAAAGAAATTATATGGGGGAAAGGAGGGGATTATTTTTCTTTCACTCTTATTGAAATAAAGGAAAATGAAAATGAAGCCGTGAATCACTGAAGCTGATGAAGAAAGCTAGACACATGGAGCAAGCCATTAGTTGCATGCATGTATTTGAATGGATGATGTTCTTTAGTGCTATGCAACCATCATGGCCTGTTATATGCGATCGGTGTGTACACAAATAGTCAAACCTTTTGGGTGTATTCCGGTAAGACTTCAAAACCCTTATCCCCTATTGTCCAATTCCTCAAAGCATTCCAATCGCACCTAAACCCTGATTAATAAGGCTTGCCACGGCTAAACTACCAGAAGTGATGGTGATGTCTATCAGATCATATCGCCATATAGAATTTCACAATAGAATTCAACAAGACGTATGCCACCTATCTAGTTTGTTCTTGTGATGATCATTTCGATAGAATACACTTGCATTGGCCAATCTACTCTCAGCTACTCGAGACAGACTAAGCAAGCAGTACGCGCTTCAAGTATACTGTACTCTGACCTTTGTTATAATCCCTCATGTGTGAAAACTTGGAATGATTCCTTAGCACCGAAGTTTAGGATTAACTGAAACTAATTAACTGTGTACACCGGCCGCCATGCTAACAACAATCGATCCCTGTGTTAATAAGCATAGAACGAATTAGCACATGATGATCAAGCGAAGGGCTTAATTGGATCCCTCGTGAAGGCTACAAAGTGAGAGCAAATGGTGCCCATACCTGAGTAATTGTGGTGCCAAACCGAAGCCTACGAGTGTTGTCACAGAGTTCCCCCAAAATAACCAACCTTGGCGCTGAGATTACCGAGATGATGTTCATATCCATTTTCTGCGAACACTGACTGTAGTGCTTTTTGGGGCCCAGGTTTCTGGCCCAATTCTTTTTTCCAAGCTGAGGCATCTAACCATGTTTTTGGCCCAACCCGTTTTCAAGCATGATGTATAGTGTGCTATCACTGTCATTCAAACCCACTCATGAACAAAGTTGGGGTTGGGGGGTGGGGGGGGGGGTGCGTGAGTATCTGTTCCTGCACAAATGAAAAAAACTAGCAGGGACCCGTGCAAAGCACGGGCATATACTGTTAATAGCGGATATATATCCATTAGTGGTGTTAACGGGTTTGAATTATAATGTCATAAAATCCATTACTGTTTATAACAGGTATGAACTGTTTGTTAACGGGTTTTATACTGTCCATTAGCGGGCCTAAACTGTTCATTAACGGGTCAATACTGCTGTACTGTTGTATAGACCCGTTACTGTTCTGGGAACAGTATGCTACAGTTCCATGTGAGAGGCTCTGGTGCCACCGAGATACAAGTAGGTTACACAACCAAACTTTACTATCGGGAATATTTGCTACTGCAACAGTCCAATTAGGCACTCCGTGAAGAAAGATCATCCTGGCCATTCTTCATAAAAGGCTTGTAAATGTGCATAATCAGTCATTGTACAGATGATCTAAACCAGAGACAACGCGGCAACCTACAGTGCCTTAATCTTCGGGTATATACATCATCTTCAGCATGTCCATATATGTGCGGATTTCCAGGCGGACTTCTGGCCTGGCAAAGCTTCGTAGCACCTGGGAGGCTGGGACAACTCCTTGGCCACGCTTTCAGTAACTGATTTGTCGAAAAACAACCGTCATCTTTTCTATGGCTGCCCTCCTAATGAGCAGCTGCTTCACAAAAGTGATTCACAACAGGTGCTCGGTTTCCCAATTTTGATGCTCACCGCAAATGCAACCCCGTGGACATGTAATTTTGCGCCTAGAACAAGAAACACATCATGTAACATTCACTGATATTGTTGGATGGAACATTCAGACAGAAAATTCCAAAGTTATCTTATTACAGAAATACACAAATAGATTCATTTTGGATATCACTTTGGAGCCAACAGATTGCAGCAATATAACTGTTTTGAGCGGAGATAGAGTGGTATACCAGACAAGATTATGATGTCAAAAATGTCCACAAATTTTAATTGACCACAGGACTCATGTTATCCAATGGAAGTATGGAACCTTCCACAAATTGGGGAATTCACAAAATTGCCACTATTTTTTTATGTACCAATACCCACTATAGTATCTCCTAACCCCTAATAATTATCAAGGTCAAGTTCCAAAGTAAACAGTTAGTTACTATAGAGCACAGTGTTGTCTTTAGTGTTAACTCAACTATATTGCATAGCCCCAAGGGGGATGGGAGGTATAGGTACAAAGGCTGAAAAACCTGCCATGTGAAGTCACAACCAGGGGCAATTGTAACTTTCTCTTGTCCCCATTTATGATTTATAAATACCAGTGGACACTACTGTATCATATGATGAATGAATGAATGAATGATCTTACTCCTAAATTTATTATTATCATGTTTCCATCACACTTTGTGTAACCTTTGGCGTCCTATGTGCTATCTCCTAGCGCGAGTAGGGGGCAGAAGCCCTCACAAGTCACACCTTCCTTTTGTCACAAATTACCGTGTACTGTTTGTTGGTCCTTCGAACATCCATTGTGCTATCTTAGTGCACTACTTTTTTTTTATCTCCTCTTCCTGTCTCTGGTCCCCCGTCCCTCCCTAAATAAATCAATTTCTAGAGTTTTCTTAAGTCGGAACTTTTTATGTTTTGATTGACTAGATCTATAGAAAAAATAAAAATTTTCGTGACACCAATGAGCACGTTATGAATAAATTTGATTGAACTTAAAAGAACTAAACAGAGAAGTAAAATAGGAAAAGACATTCCAAAGATTTTTTGAAATACCTTTTTCAAGAATTGATGTCTTATTTTTTTAGGCAAATATCAAACAATAGAAATATGACTTGATGCCCTCGCAGGTGCAGATCCCCTGAAATTCGAGAATTGATGGTCCCAATTCAGTCTCTTCTCTCTAGTGGCTGCAACAGCAGCAACTCAAGTTGCTTAACCATGAACCTCTTCTTCTTTAACATGAGTCAACTACTGCTACTTCAGAAAAAATTGATTGATTTAAGACAGCTCTAAGGAATTCATTTATACAAGGCAGTAGCTTTCAGAATTCTTGATGAGATTCACACACTTAGCCATTACTGGAGCTAGAATTGATGGTCCCAATTCAGTGTCTTCTCTCTACTGGCTGCAACAGCAGCAACTCAAGTTGTTTAACCATGAACCTCTTCTTCTTTAACATGAGTCACCTACTGCTACTTCAGAAAAAATTGATTGATTTAAGACAGCTCTAAGGAATTCATTTATACAAGGCAGTAGCTTTCAGAATTCTAGATGAGACTCACACACTTAGCAATGACTGGTGCTAAGATGAGGCCGAAACCGATGGGGTACCTTAACTCCTCTCCAGCTTGCTGGCGAAGGATTGTGGACAAGATAATACTACTGCATGATAATGAAACCTCAGGCAACCATGGATGGTTGAGGTAGAGTAAAAGCAACCACTAGTGACGACAGTACACAGCATGTGTACACGGTACACCCTTGACCACCATTTGAGAAGATAATTAGCGAAGTGGCACAAAACAACCAAAAACTGTTCGAATAAAGAACGCCCGCCAGTCGCCATAACCCAGAGACCCAGCTCAGGCACCTACCCACCCACACACCAAGTTCAGCCCAGAGCACACCACCCCAGCGGCAGAAGAGGCAGAGCCATGGCTGAGCTCGCGAGCAGGTGTTGCTGATCTAGAGATCATCTCCGTTAGACTGGTAAATTGTACACTCATTGCTAGCATTGATGATCATGTACTACAATTATCTGGCATTGATCATTATCATGCAGTAGGGTACCATGGATGGTTGAGGCAGAGTAAATGCAACCACCAGCCAATGTTTCAAGACTGACTTCACACAGCGTGTGAACACCCTTGACCACCATTCGTCTGGTGGCACAAAACAAGGAAAGAGAACGTGTGCGTCGCCACTCACCATAACCAGCAGCTCTCAGGTGCACCCACCTCCACACCAAGTCACCCAGTTGAGCAGAGCCCCGGCCGGCCGGCCGGCGGCAGAAGAGGTGCGGAGCCATGGCTGAGCTCGCGGCAAGCGCCGTGAGCTCACTGCTGATAGTCATCCGCGATGAGACACGGCTTCTTGGCGGCGTCCGGAACGACGTGCAGTTCATCAAGGAGGAGATGGAGAGCATGAACAGCTTCCTGGCGCACCTGGCTCGGAGTGCGCCCCCCGGCGGCGAACACGACGAGCAGGTGCGCACCTGGATGAACCAGGTCCGGCTGCTCGCCCAGGATTGCAACAACTGCATCGACCTATACCTGTACAGCGGGAACCCCGACATCCACCGCACCAAGGGCAGACTCCGGCGCTACCTCTGGTGGGTCTACTGGTCCCTGCACAAGTTGCTCGCGCAGCATCGCGCGGCCAACCAGCTACGCGAGCTCAAAGAGCGGGCGCGCGACGTCGGCGAGCGACGACTGAGGTACGGCGTGGAGGTCCCAGTGAAGAAATTGGCTGGGCAAGCTCCTTCATTGTCAGAGTCGGAGAACGCTGCTGCAGCTGCAGCTGCTGCAGTGTCGACCCTTGAAGACGATGAACAAGCCCATCATTCTGTTCAAAGAGCCGTCTTTGAGCGCCGCACTCTGGACGACTATGTCAAGGCAAAGCTCCTGGAGTGGACATCTGAAATTCCTGCAGGCTTTGTTGACACGTTGTCCATCGCCATTGTGGCACCACATGCAGATAAGCACGTCCTTGCCCTTGCACATGATACTTTAGTTCGGCCACCCACCTGGGATCGCGCCGGCTACCATCGCGGCATCTTGGTCAACATCCCCGGGGTGCACCCGCACTTTCTACCGCTACGACCCAAGGAGGTTCTCTACTACATCCTGAGGCAGCTCAAGAATGACATATCCCAATCGCAGAAGCAGAGCATAGATCAATGCAACAAGGAGGAGGAGGAGGTAGTTCTTGGATCTTGGCGAGATTTCAGGAGAAAATATCATATTTATCAAGCAAAGAAGAGAGTGATTCATAAAATCAAAGAGAAGATTGAAAAGATGAAGATTAGCGAAAAGCTTGACAAGATCAATGGTTACCTTCAAGTTCAACAGGAGAAAGGCAACCAGCAGCAGCTGCTTGATCTGAACCTTGGACAAAAGAAGGGCGTGGATACCGTCCAAAACAGAAAGGATGTGGATCAGGTGGACCGGCTAGGCACACTCTTTCAAATGTTGTTCATCTCTCAACAGGATCAAGTGAAGAACAAAAACATGCATAAATCTTCTGTTTGGGATGACAGCATCATCATGAAAATAGCTAAGAAGCTTAAGGAGTATATAGAAGGAGATGAAATGGCCAATGAGCTTATGGAACAAAGGAGCATAAAAGAAAAGGAAAAGGAAAAAGAAACAGACAAGCAAGGTGAAGTAGAAGAGAGAAAGGATGAGAAAAGAGTTGAAGGCAGAGAAATGGAAGAATTGAGGGAAGAGGATGAGAAAGGAGTAAGAGGAGAGAGAGAGGATGGGAGAAAGAAGGGTGAGAAGAATAGAGTGGGAGAAAGAGGTATGGTAGACTTGAGGACGAATGAGGGAGAGGACGAGAAAGGGGTAGGAGGGGAAATGAGAGACGAGAGGGGAAAGGAGAAATCAGTAGGACAAGAAGACGAGAGAAGGGAGAGTGAAGAGAACAAGAAGGAGAAAGGAGTAGGGAAAGAGGAAGAACAAAAGAAAGATAACAAAAAGGATGAAGAGGAAGGAGGGAAAGCCGGAGGCGAGACAGAAGAAGGGAAAGCAGAAGAAGAGGAGAGGGAGAAGAATAAAGGAGTAGGGGGAGAAAAAGTAGAAGGCGATACAACAGAGGGGAAAGAAGACGAGGGGAAGGAATTGAAAGAGATAGAGATAGAAGAAGAACAAAAGAATGATAACAAAAACGAGGAAGAGGAAGACGATGAGGAAGAGGAAGATGATGAGGACGAGGACGAGGACGAGGAAGAGGACGATGACAAAGAAAGCCTAATTTATCTTGATGAAGATCAATATGCACAAATCCTACGAGAAGTGTTCCTAAAGCCTAGTAGCAGTAAGCCACTACAGGTGCAGCAGCAAGCCAACCAAGCTACAATAACCATGTTGGACGAGGATCGAATCAAACAAATGATCCAGGAGGAAAAACAAGAGGTCATCAGGGAGCTGAAGGAAGAAAAACCAGATAATAATAATAAAAACCAAGCAATAGATGAACCTGGTGCCCTGGATCAAAACCAAGAGAAACTTAATGAGATTGCGGCGATTGAAATAATCAAGAAGGAGATTAAAGAGCAGATGAAAATCAAAGGGATCGTGGACAAGATTATATATCACTTGAACGGTGATTGTCCCCTTATTATCTTCAAAGTTGATGAGATGATGGATGGGTCCAAATGGGAGAAGATCAGAAAGGCTTTGAGCTTGTTAAAATGCAGTGCCGATGCATTGATCTTCACCACCACAGAGAGCATCCAGCAGGCTAAAGGATACTGCTATCCAGTGCGAGAACCTATAGACTATTCTCTTGTTGGCCTCTACCATGATACTGTGCTCGAGCTAACTAGCCAGCAAAAGAATGAGGACAATTATAACCCCCAGATTTTTCGTGATATATTGGAAGCGTGTGAGACGCATGAACTCTGCATGAAGATCTTCACTCATGCTTTGTATGCTAACCCCAAGAGGAGCAATGAGGAGTTATGCAAGCTGCGCAGCACCCTGTGGGCGGTTTCACCTAAGTCATTCAACAGTATCGCTAAGGTGATGTTCAAGTTCTCTTACAATGATCTGCCTAAAGAATACAAGTCCTGTTTGTTGTACCTAGCTATCTTCCCTCAGGAATACAAGATCAGGCGATCAACCTTGATTGGAAGGTGGGGTTGCAGAGGGGCTGACATTGAAGGAAGATTGGCCCAGTTCTGTGTTTCATGCACACCAATGTTTTGATGCACTCATCCACCGGTGCCTTGTTTATCCTGCTGATATTGGTGCCACAGGAAATGTAAAGAGCTGCATGGTAGGTGATCTATTTCACGGATTCATTACCACAATCGCTAGAAAACAACACATCGTGGAGACACGCCTGTCACATCACCTGGCTCGCCACTTCTCCATTTTCAACAACCTCCAACTCCGCAGCTCCGATAGGATCCACAAATTCCTCCAAGGGCTCTCCAAATCATCTCGAATATCCCTGCTGAAGGTGCTAGATCTAGAAGATTGTCAGTGCTTTGATGAGAAAAGCCAACGGTACCTCAAGGACATATGCAGCAAGATGTTTCTGCTCAAGTATCTGAGCCTAAGGGGAAGAGATATTATGTATGGTAGTCAGAACCAACGGCACCTCAAGGACATATGCAGCAAGATGTTACTGCTCAAGTATCTCAGCCTAAGGGGAACAGATATTACGTATCTACCCAGAGAAATCAACAACCTCCGTGAACTAGAGATATTGGATATCCGACAGACCAAGGTGCCTGAGGATGCAACAGCAAATATTCTGCTCTTGAAGCTGAAGCGTCTACTTGCTGGTAACATTGATCCAACTGAAGGCAATTTTGCCAATAGTGTTCGGGTTCCTCACAGGATTGACAAAATGGTAAACATAGAGGTACTATCTAACGTGAAGGCCAAGCACAGGGATGATTTGAAAGATATTGGAAAGCTATGGCAGCTGAGGAAGCTAGGTGTGGTTATCGAAGACAAGGGTAGTCACCTCAGACATTTGCTTCGAACAATCAGTGACCTACATGAATGCCTCCGTTCTCTGTCAATCACTCTTCCTGTACTCAGACCACATGGAGGTACTCCTTCCACTGTAGAGTTACAAGAGGATATTGGCGCTCGCTTACATGAATGCTTCCATTCTCTGTCTGTCACTCCTGTAGCCGCACCACATGGGGGTACTTCAATTGCAGAGTTACCAGAGGATACTAGACGTCGCTTACGACACCATCCCAAGATTCTTGAGGGCCTAAGCATCAGTGGAACTACACTGCAGGGCCGTCTTCTTCCATTGTTCAAAAGAGGTGATAATAACACACTTGCCAAGGTAACTCTAAGTCACACCTTGCTGGACAAAAAAGATCTGGACGTGCTTGCCGAGCTTCCTAGATTACGGTGTGTCAGGCTCAAACACATTGCATGCACCGAGCCCATGCTCACCTTCAAGGACGGTGAATTCAGAGGTCTCAAATACCTTCTTGTCGAGGGCTCGAACCTGACTAATATCACTTTTGAGGGTGGAGCAGCCCAGCTCGAGAAAATAGTTTTGTCTTTCACCAGCACAGGCTCAATCTCTGGAGCTGACAAGCTTCCAAAATTGGAAGAGGTCGAGTTGAACAGCAGACTGTGTGGAGGGTTGCTATCATCATTTGACGAAGCCAAAGAAATAGCCAAGGTGACTCTTTGTGGTACACTGCTGAAGCAAGAAGCCTTACAAATTCTTGCCAAGAAACCAAGCATGCGCTGCCTAGTGCTCTTGGACATTTCTTTTGATGGAACACAGAACCAGATTACCTTTAGCAAAGATGAGTTCATATGGCTCAACCTTCTTGTTGTTGACTGTTCTACCATCATTGAGATAGACTTTGCCACTGGATCTACTCCAAGGCTTGAGAAGATCATCTGGTCATCTCCCACATCTCTATCCGGCATCAACAACCTTCCCAGGTTGAAGGAGCTCGAATTCAATGGTGACCTTATCCCTAATGAAGTGGAAGAATTCATTAAGAACAATAAAGACAAACTTAAGATTAAACATAATAAACCAGAAACTCAAGACCAAGCAAAAGGAGAAGAACAAGAGTATGATGAAGATGCTGGAAGATTCTCTTTATGCTGGAAGTAACAGATTTGATGCCTGAAAAGCCTCTGATTTGATCCCAAGTTGTGGTTTGCATGTGCTAATGTGGATTGCCATCTGTTCTGTCTGTCAATTTATTTCTACTGCAAATGAACTGTGTTTGTGCTCTGCATAAATTTCGACTGAGTGTATCCATGTGCTCGCTCTGATTTAGCATAAATGGTTGTGTCTCTGCTTCGATTTGTTTTGTGTAGCTCTCATATGTATCGGACACCTGTACAGTTTCATGTAATATGTGTGGTATTTGTGCACAAATTTGCTCTATGTAATGTGTGCTATATTATAAAGTATGCTTTGAATGAGTTCTGCAACTCAAAGATGATCTTGTGTGTGATGTGTTGTAGTTACCTGTAATGCAGGCATCAGTTGCTTCAAATTACCTGAGTAGCTGTTGTGGTAATGCCTGTCTAGGTACTTGGATTAGAGTTTAAAGTATACTACAGTCTGTTTGCGTCTTCTGATTGTCAGGCCAACATTAGCTCTCCAGAAAGTACCAAAATTATTTTCAGCTGTATGTGGGCCTGAATTTGGCCGCTCGCATAGTATGTCTCATTGTTTGCTGGTGGAGAAGCTAGTGTGCTTCAGAAGCTAATAAATATGTTCATTATTTAGCCATCTGCATGCCTTGATCAATGTTGAGACAGTTATTCAGACCCAAGAATAATTTTTGTACAAGGAGAGTCTCAATCTGAGTATTTAGCTACAAGCAGTGGATATGTAGATTCCTATCAGAGTCACTATAACAAGAACAGGTCATCTTCAGCCAATGAGACTGCCAGTGATAATTACATGGGAAGCAATGAAGAGAAATGCACTACACCTCCAAGGGTTTGACTTGGCGTGGTCGGCAACACTGAAGAGCCGGAGGCTTGGGTTGTTGGGGATTACATTCTTATCTCACATCTTGTTTGCCGTCAATTCAATGAGCACAAAGCCGTCACAGTCCTGCAAGGTGTTACTCAGCTAGAGATCCTTGCTTTCGTATGCTCATAGGATGGGTATATATAGAACCAAGTGAAGCAGGGCACCTCAATGATCTCATCAACCTTCATCCCTTCGATCAAAACCCAGCGGTGGAACTGAGTGACAGGTGATCTGTTAGGCTATGACATCTGCGGTCGAACTGAGGAGTAACAGTCTACAGTGGTGCAAAGGAGCACACACACCTACCAATCCATTTAAAATGTGCAAAAACATGCAGCGATCACAGATCGTCACTTCCTCAAGTAACAAATAAAACTCCCCTGCAGAAATATGTTAGAATAGATTCCTTGTCTATTTCCAAACCCTAGAAGGGGTATATATAGTTGCATACATGGGCCACATGGGCCTTAGCCTCATGGGCCTAATCATATACTCCAACACCCCCCCGCAGTCTAAACTACCGACGCAGCGGTGAGACTGGACACAGAAAGAAATAACACACAGGAGCCCCCCACAGACGCAACTAGCCACTGGTGATGTTGAGGCTGGAGCGGAACTCAGTGAAGGTCGTCGACGGGAGCCACTTGGTGAAGATGTCGGCGAACTGGGAGGTGGTCGGCACGTGAAGGACCCGAACATCGCCGATGGCGACACGATCCCGGATGAAGTGGAGGTCGATCTCCACATGCTTGGTCCGCTGGTGCTGAACAGGGTTGGTGGAGAGGTACACTG
>JAKNSH010022812.1:0-11497 GCA_027790015.1 Cymbopogon flexuosus
CGCCTGCATCCCCACCGCCTGGCTTCCCTTCCTCCCCCCGGCCGGCCGGACATTTCTATAGCCCACCGGAATTGGAGGAGAAGGGGGTGGGGAAGAAGAAGGCAGCGACGGCGGAGAAAATTCGAGTGAGCCAAATGCAGCACTCACTCGAGTGAAGGGAAGATTAACCGTTCCAAAAACCCTCGACCTCCTCGCGGCCAACGATGACGAGGACCACTCCGGCACTCGCTTGCCCACCAGGGAATTCGCCTTGCGTTGGACTCAAAGGCACCCATCTGCTTGCCAACTTAACAGCGACCGGTGAGTGACCACCAGACTCTATCCATACTCGCAAATTCGCAATGCGGCCAGCAGCAGCTACTATGTACTACGTATGGTGGATTCAGATCGCCCCAACCTGACCGACCCGACCCGGTCCGCCCCAGGTCGCTTTCAAAAGTAGAGGGACGAAATTGAAGTTGAAGACGAAGACCAAGGTGGCAAAGCACTGTCAGCAAGGGCATGGATGTAATAAAGCATAATTTCAGGGCGGTGGATGAGTGGATGGGAAAATAGGAAAAAAAAAATCCCCAGCTGCTGGACCCCGTGACTGACTGCAACGCCACTGCTGCTGCTGCTGCTGCTGCTGTGCTGCCTGGTGGTGGCCTTTTTATAAACCGGTAGTAGGCATGATGCTCTTCTCATTACTGACAGAGTGATACAAGGGAAAGGAAGGGAAGGGAAGCAGAGGAGGAGGATGCTCGTGGGCGGCGGGCGGGACGACGAGGAGGTGTCCCGGAAGCTCAAGAGCATGGACGTCGACAAGCTGGAGAACGGCGGCGGCGCCGACGAGAGCCCGCGCCCCGCCGTCAAGTACCATGGCTGGAAGGCCATGCCCTTCATCATCGGTGCGTTCGTATACTCCTACCTGCTCGTGTGCGTCTGGCAATGGTGGTGGTGGTGGTGGGAGAGTGAAGCTGAATTGAATTGCGGTGGGTGGGTGGGGTTGCAGGGAACGAGACGTTCGAGAAGCTGGGGACGCTGGGCACGTCGGCGAACCTGCTGGTGTACCTGACGCAGGTGTTCCACATGCGCAGCGTCGACGCGGCGACGCTCCTCAACGGGCTCAACGGCACCACCAGCCTCGCCCCCATCATCGGCGCCTTCCTCTCCGACGCCTACCTCGGCCGCTACCTCGCCCTCGCCATCGCCTCCATCGCATCCCTCATCGTAAGCGCACCAGAACCAGCACCGCAATCCATCTCCACCCCTCCTCTTGATTGTTATTTCTACCTGAATTCATTCGTTCGCGACGTTCGTCCGTGGTCCTCCTTGCCGCCGGCCAGCCGAGCAATCTAGGCCGGCGGCGGGTCGGATTCGGCGGTGGGTGGGTGGGTGGAATTCGGTTCGATCGGCGGGCAGGGTGTGGTTGACGGGTTCCTTCGATACGTCGCCCATGGGGTCATCAGATTCAGCTTTTTGCGATGACGGTGATCCATGGGGTTGGTGGCCTCTGTCCCGGCTTGGACTCACTCTCGACCTGCCGAGCTGTTCTTCCTTTGTTTTGCCCTTCTCCTTCCGCTGGATTGGATTGGAGAAGAGAAGATGATGGGCGGCACATGGGACGAGCGCCCACGTGCACGCTCGTTCACTGGCGACTGTTTCGTGATGGCTTGATTATTCGCTTCTTGAGAATTTCTTTCTTCCTCTTTCCCCCCCTCCTCAACCTCTCTCCAGCACGAACGCGCCATGTAGTACGTGCGGTACGTCGGAGATCTGGAAGCTGATCGAGCTTGACGTGCGGTAGTTAACACCACGACGTGCGCACTAATCATGATAGTGTCAGCTAGCACCATCAGCCTCGCTCAGCTGAGTTTCCAGGCCATTTATTGATCACACCAAGACTTGGATACCACCACGTAGGCTGCAGCTGCACCGTTCCAAACAGAGATGCAAGCAAGTTTGTCTTTGAGCTTATACCGTCAAATCAGCTTTAAGTGGGTTTAATTTCCTTAGTTCCGGATCGAATTACGAATGCAGCTGGTTCGACTGTAATTTTTGGTTTCCTTTTCGAAGTGCGTTTTAAGCGGGTTTTAGGCGAATTTTGTTCATACAGCTGGAGTTCAGTCGTCTTCGGTTTTGAAATTGCCTTTGACGTGTAGAGTGTGTAGTACGGAGCAGCTACCAACCCAGCGTCCTAACGGGTCAAATTGGTGGTTGGATTGGTGCTCCATCCTCTTTTCTCCACCGATTAGTCTTCACGGATTCAGATCAGTATCGTGCACATATTTTTATGTCGAAAAGACCCTGTCAATTTCTTCCATATATATATATATATAATTGTTAGGATTCCATATGCACTTATTTTCTACCAAAACACACAGCCTGCAGAAGCTTCCGCTCCATGCTGCACCTTTGGGGGAAAAAAACGTTTACTTTTTAAGTGTCAAGATATAAAAACTAAGCATGCTTCTCCACTTGCCTCAAACCAAACACGGTGGCAGGAGCTAAATACGCGTACTTAATAACAAACCCACCAACGTTTGTTTGTTGGCCTAGGCAGCTAGCCTCGCGTGCGTGTCCCTGCATTATCACGCACTTTACCCTTTTAATTCCACAAAGTAGCATGGCAAAGTGCCCTTAATCATATAGTACTCCGTAGTTAGCTGCAGCGTGTACTCATGATTAGCGCCGCGCTAAACCGTATTGTAGTGCCCTAATCCATCTGCTTTTTATCTTGTGATTATCATCATCTGACATTACGGGTTTATTCAGTAGGTAGAAGCTAGTGACTAGCAACGATTGATTCATCTCGATTACCACTGGGCAATGCCACGTTCTGGAAAAAAAAAAAAGCTGGTTTAGTGCCCGTGCCCACTTGCCCAGAGCCGACCAATCAGTAGCCTGCTGGCATCCTAATCCACCCATGCCGCACACTTGGTTGGCCCCGTTCTAAACATGCAGCATGGTCGCAAGGAGCTTCCTCAGACAGTCTGACCTCAGAGATGCCCCTCGTATAAAAAAAACAAACTAAGGCTTTGTTTGGATTGCAACAAATTTTCAAAAGTTGGAAAAACTGGCACTGTAGTAGTTTTGTTTTTATTTGTCAATTTTTGTCCAATCATAAATTAACTAGGCTTAAAAGATTCGTCTTTTGATTTACAACCAAACTGTGCAATTAGTTATTATTTTAATCTTCATTTAATACTCCATGCATGCGTTTATAGATTGATGTGATGGAGAGAGTGTGTAAAAATTTAGAATTTTGAAGTGATCCAAACAAGGCCTAAGCTGCTGTGTTGCGAAAGTTTGGCGGGTGTTGGTGGTGGATCAGGATCAGGATCACCTTGCCTCGGCGTGCCGCGAAGTGGACTTGCATTACACACATCTCGGCAGGTAGCCAGGTTTCCACGCTTCAACCCAACGCAAATTAGTGGTTGTTTCTCTTGTCGATCCATCGGCATCACTCACGTACTCCACACAGCTGCACCGCACCGCACACCGCCGGAACGACGTGACGTACCGCGCACAGTTTGGTATGGGGGCCGGCCGTCATGCGCGGCCAAATGACGATTCCTCCGTTCCGTCCATCGCCAGCGGGCACACGGCGGCAGCAGCTCCTTATCTGGGCAGGCAGGCGGATACGTCTTGGCGCGACCGCCAACTAACTGCACCGACTTCTCAGAAGTCA
Source organism: Cymbopogon flexuosus (assembly GCA_027790015.1). Classification (NCBI taxonomy): domain Eukaryota; kingdom Viridiplantae; phylum Streptophyta; class Magnoliopsida; order Poales; family Poaceae; genus Cymbopogon; species Cymbopogon flexuosus. The sequence goes on from JAKNSH010022812.1 coordinate 3,671, forward strand.
CTAGTACACATACGCCATGGAGTCAGTACTCACTTGCAGATGGTGGCGTCTGGACACGAGTCATGAGGTGGAGCCGTCGGAGATTGTTGACTGCTGAAGCTAGCGCTAGCTAGAGCCTAGAGCCGGGTTCTGCTTGCGGAATGTGGTGGCCTGCCGTGTTGTGCGCGCGGACAGTGCGGGGGTACATCGGCCAGGACAGGCAAATATCTCGCTCGATCGCCCGGACGCCTGCGGCCGAAAACGATGGATCTCGTCCCCAGTATGACGGCAGACTGCACTGCACGTACTCCGCGCGTGCGTACGTTGCCGCGCCGGTGTCGCCCCTGACCAGGGACCACCCCACCACACCTGTATGCTGCCATGAAAGACTGCAAGCGTTGGGGGGATCGAATCGAGCCGGTGCTAGTGTCAGTTACGGACACGTTGGTGACTTGGTGTCATGGGCTCATCCAACTCCACTTCATGGTGGGTGCGCCGTGCGTGAGGCAATTCTTCTGCCACTACGTAGTATGTGGGAAGGGCACCGGGCACGGGTGCGCTCGTGCTCCTGGCCGGATCGTGGCCCAGGTGTGCATGCCCAGACGGGAGCCGCGTTGCCTCGCCGGCCGCCGGTGCGGTGGGGGGCCGGAAATCCAGTCCAGTGCCCACACGGCCGCGCGCGTGGGGGCGTCCTCAACTCGCGCCGCCGGTTTTGTTCGCTTGCGACGCCGCTTGTGGGGGGAACAGTGGGTGGGGGTGGGCCGTGGGGACGCGGCACCGGCACGACACGCACTCGTATGGTGCCGGGCGAGAGGAGCGGTGGCGTCGCTCCGCGTCGGAGCCGTGCACGGCATTGGGTTGGGCGTGGGTTGGTGGGTGCTGGACATGGGCAGGATGTGTCGGTGGGGGCTCGGGCGGCGGCTCCGTGTTCTGGTCCGTTACGTGCGTGCCCGTGCCGTGGGAACGCGTGACGGGGAATGCTTTGTGTGGGTCTGGGCATCTGGGCTCTGGAAGTCTGGACCGGCCGGGCGGCGGCTAGGAGCAGCGCGGCGCAGCCAGAACACGTGATGCGGGCCAGCAAAATGATAGTGTCCGGATCTCATCGCGTAGTATAAAAATAGCAGTCTCGAGGTCCACACTGAGGCGCCCCTTCCAAATACAAACCCTCTTTCCATCACGTCAGTCTAGAAATAATTATGTGGAGCAGTAAATGTGGATAAAAAATAAATAATTGTACAGTTTATATATAAATTATGAGATGAATTTTTTAAGTCCAATTAGTTTATAATTGAACACTACTTATTAAATACAAACGAAAGTATTGTAGTGTCCAAACTGCAAAAAAAAAAAAAGGCCTGACTGTAGAGGTATTCTCTTCGGCTTCGAGGGAAATATACGGATTTCCAACTCTACACTGTAGGTCCCCATATGATATGGCTTTAAAGCTATGTATGCTACGAGAACGAAGCCGTGCGTGTTCTCATGTGGGTTGTGACCACCATGTGCGCCCAAATGATTCGACCACCTTATCCGGAGCCCGGACATACAGTATCTCTGTCCAGTCGAAGTGACCGCCGACTAGCTGTACGTAGCAGCCACGGCCGGAGACGCCAGGAAATGGAGCCACCGGGATTGACTCGCCCAAATGTCCGTTCCATTCGTGTAATGTGACACAGCAGAGAGCAGACCATGGCAGCGGCTGCTCTGCTGGTGACACTTTGCCTTGTTGCCGGCGGCGGTTGGGTCATTGGCTCATTGCAGTAGCCACGGCGGAGCACGAGGTTTGTGTCATTTCAGCAAAGGAATGCTACGAGGATTGGGCCGTTGGGGATTGGAAGCGTACGGCAGAAAGGAGAGATCCATAATGAAACATGCGTGGGCCTGGGCTTTGCATGTAGTACTAGGGAACATGAGTGGGCCATGAGCCCATGACCGAAGACTCCTCATTCACCTGCTTCGATGCCTATATAGAACGGAAATGATTCATCGTGTTCAAACTTGAGCTCCCTAACTCCAACGCCTTACTCCAGTACTCCAACAATGTTGGCATTGTAATTCCAAAAAAAAAAAAAAAATGTTGGCATGCTGCTCACTTGTTGGTTCCATGCATCGATCACCAGGGCATGTTCTTGCTGACGCTGACGGCCGGCGCGGACAGCCTGCACCCGGCGGAGTGCGGCGTGGGCGAGACCTGCGAGAAGGCGACGTCGTACCAGTTCGCGGTGCTCTTCATCGCCTTCGCGTTCCTGGTGCTGGGCTCGGCGGGGATCCGCCCCTGCAGCATGCCCTTCGGCGCCGACCAGTTCGACCCCACCACCGAGTCCGGCAAGCGCGGCATCAACAGCTTCTTCAACTGGTACTACTTCACCTTCACGGCCGCCATGATGATCTCCGCCACCGTCATCATCTACGTGCAGAGCAACGTGAGCTGGCCCATCGGCCTGGGCATCCCCACGGCGCTCATGTTCCTCGCCTGCGTGCTCTTCTTCATGGGCACGCGCCTCTACGTGCGTGTCACCCCCGAGGGGAGCCCCTTCACCAGCGTCGTGCAGGTGCTGTCGGCGGCGCTCAAGAAGCGGTCGCTCAAGCAGCCCAAGGACCCGAAGCAGGACCTCTTCGACCCGCCGCACACCAGCGCCATCGTCACCAAGCTCGCGCACACGGACCAGTTCCGGTGCCTCGACAAGGCGGCCATCGTCGCGTCCCCCGACGAGGTGCGCCCCGGCGGCGCCGCGCCCACCGACGCCTGGAGGCTCTGCAGCGTGCAGCAGGTGGAGGAGGTCAAGTGCCTCATCCGCATTGTGCCCGTCTGGTCCACGGGGATCATCTACTACGTCGCCGTCGTGCAGCAGTCCACCTACGTGGTGCTCTCCGCGCTGCAGTCCGACCGCCACCTCGGCCGCGGCGGCTTCCAGATCCCCGCCGCGTCCTTCACCGTCTTCGCCATGCTCGCGCAGACGCTCTGGATCCCCTTCTACGACCGCCTCCTGCTGCCCAAGCTCCGCAAGATCACCGGCAAGGAGGAGGGGTTCACGCTGCTACAGCGTCAGGGCATCGGCATTGCGCTCTCCACCGTCGCCATGGTCATCTCGGCCATCGTCGAGGACCGGCGCCGTGCCATCGCGCTGAGCCAGCCGACCCTCGGCACCACCATCACCGGCGGGGCGATCTCGGCCATGTCCAGCCTGTGGATGGTGCCGCAGCTCATGATCCTGGGACTGTCGGAGGCATTCAACCTCATCAGCCAGATCGAGTTCTACTACAAGGAGATCCCGGAGCACATGCGCAGCGTGGCAGGGGCGCTCGCCTTCTGCAATCTGGCGCTCGGCAACTACCTCAGCGGCTTCCTGGTGACCATCGTGCACCGGACCACGGGGTCTGGGCAGAACTGGCTGGCGCAGGACCTCAACAAGGGCCGCCTCGACCTCTTCTACTGGACCATCGCCGGCATCGGCGTCTTTAACCTCATCTACTTCGTCATCTGCGCCAGGTGGTACAGGTTCAAGGGGGCCAGCAACTGATCCGACGAGGTGACTGTCGTCGTCTCACGATCATGAGTGCAGCCATGAATGAGGAGCTCTGAGCCCTGTGTGGTCCTGATGACAATTTGGTTGGTGGCTTGGGTAATTATGTTATGGCCTTGGGAGAGCAGGAAAAGAAAAAGGACCTTAGAATAAGGTCATGATAATTATTTTGTGTTTACCATAGTAGTTGTTTGATATCGACGCCTCTTTTTTTTGTTTATCACTTTATATTTTTGTTACTGGTCCTTTCATTTGAATCTATAGGATGATCAAGTGCCTGATGAAAGAGGAGAAAGAAACAAAATAGTTGGTTTCTTGTAACTTGTAAGTGGTTAAACTGAAATACAAATGGATGTAAGATTGAACGAAAGTATAGTTCAGTTACCAGCTTATGAATATGATTGCAAGCATTTGCTCCTACGGCATGCCTTCATACTTCAGTGACGCTGACCTTGATAAACGAATGCCTTCAAAGTTCACTTTTCGGTTGATCTTCATGCCGTACCTGCTCATCATTCAACACTTTAGCTACAAATATAGCTTCGTACGCGAGGCATCAAAGATAAAATAGACCCTAGGATGTTTTCACCTTGGCTGGAAGAAATACTCTTCTCACCGCAAACAAAACCTTTCCAGCGATTCCTAGCTGGTAGGTGCATCCTATTTGGGGTTAGATGCAGATAAACATATCACATCGATAATGCAACTCCTGCAAACAACTTTTGAATAATTTCGATAATAGACTAACTTCACAGCATATGTACATTACAACATTGTTAACCAGAATCATGAAGCTGGACCAACACTGGGGAGAACCATGGGAAGAAAAGAATACACAGCTACTTTCTTCTCCTATCTCAATAGGGTGACACATTTCAATAACACCCCACTGTTTATGTCGTACACACCTATCTAGAAAAGAAAGAAAAAACTGAAGGGGAAGCTGATTAGTTACATGGAGGGACCGATCTAATCAGTTGGCATCAACCATACTGACAAGGAGCTAGGCAAATGATCTACAAAAATGCTACAGGGGTGCAAACTTCAAGTCAAGTGACAACCAGAAGGTTGTTATCATGCCCATTGTTGTGGACAGTGGGCCGCAGCGGATCATTCTTCCAAACACCATCAACGATAAACTTAATCTGGAGCACATTTGGAAACTATCAGAGGATGTAAGCATATAGATGATTGGGTGTAAAAGGGCAGATGATTACCTCATATCTCCCAGGGTACAGTCTCAGATTTAAGGAAAACATGCCGTTTTCTAATCTTTCCATCTTTCTCTGCAGTGATGTTTAGAATTAGATTATTATCCTTAGAAATGAGATGGCAATGAGGAATAAGCACATATGTGGATTATCTTTCAAATATATGGATACCATCACACAAGCAATGAGTTATACTAGCCCCAGTAGATTTCCTACACCAAACACGACTTGCAAAAATCGACTATGTATTTCTTGCTTGGAAACAGAATCAAAGTGTGCCTTTTGGTTCAAATGACAGCAAACATGGATTGGTGAACCTCATTGAACTCAGCAATACTATACCCACCTTACTGACTATTAAGAAAAGTCTGAAAAATCCAGCACAACCATACAAAGATCTATGGTCCTACAGATAAGTGTTCTTGCCCACAAGCAATTCAGCTGCTAATCAGCATAATAAACAACAAAATATATTTCATGTTCTAGAATGTGACCAAGACCAAGGCATCATGCTATGCGCTATCATGAAGCTAACAATGTGTGGACACACAATTCAAAGAAGATATATAAATTATGCACTCCACGTAGTTAGAATCTTTCTCCCTCCAATCGTAAATGTAAGTTGTTCTTTTTTAAAAGCAAAAGCTGTAGGGGAGATCCCCACAGCACTTCATTTTATAAATTTAAGAAAAAGACAGTACAAACTTACAATAGGAATTAACTGTAAGCATCTAGCCAAAAACTGAAGGCTGATCTTAGATCATCCTTAAAGCAAAGCGAGTGAAGCAGACACTGGGTTTTGAAATTTGCAAACCAAATGTCAACCTGGACTTGGATATTGTTGAACACTCTGTCATTTCTTATCTTCCATATCTCCCATGCAGCAATGATTACTACTTCCATGAAAAGAGGAATGTATTCTGGCGTGCGCTATTCTCGGGTATAAACTGAGGCTTGTGTTCCACTGCATTCCTATCTTCTCCCAGCACCTTTTGGAGAACGGGCAATAAAAAAAAAGATGTTCCAGGTCCTCATCTACCCCTGCCGTGCATAGGACGCAGTGTGCATTGTCTTCATCAAACAGAATCCTCCTTCTGAGCATCGTCCTAGTGTTCAGCCTATCAACTAAGACTAGCCAGGCAAAGAACTTAACTCGGCGTGCATTTGGATTTTCAGAGCCAAGAGCCCCAACAGGCCAGCAGGCTCTGGAAAGCTAATATAAGTCGTTCTAGACATTGACAATCTATGAAGTGGAACTTTGAGTAGCAATTTCTATGAAAATATGTTATTGAAAAAACATGTTATGAAGTGCTTCTCAAGATGAATCTACCAACATCGACTTTATGATGTCAATGTACATAACTCATCACGTAATGGTCAATGTTAAAAATGTGTGACCTGTATGAATCCTAAAATGACTTGTATTTAAGAACAGGAGTAATAATATGTAAACTAAATCAAGCCTGAAACTACGCTATGTGCCTAAAGCAAATAGTTTCATAATAATTAGTGGAGCAGGCTGTATGTACCACTGTTTTTTTCTGGAACCAGGAAAACAGTGGGGGAAGCCACCATTGTTAGATTTTACTCCCTCCATTTCAAATTGTAAGTCATTCCAAGAATCTTGGAGTCAAAGCTTCTCAACTTTGACCAAATTTACACGATAAGATAATTTAAATTAGGATGTCAACTAAGTATCATTGGATTTTTCGTTAGCTATATTTTCGTAGTATACCTATTTGATGCTATAAAACTTTGTAATTATCTCAATAATCTTGGTCAAACTTAAATTGCTTTGACTCTCCAAGATTCTTGGAATGACTTACAATTTGGAACGGAGGGAGTATTAAAACACAAAAACAAACACTGAGCAAAACAAAAGGAAAAACTTCAGCTAAACCCGAGCTAGGCTAGAACAAGAAGAAAAACAAAGAACCACTAAACACAAGAATCAACCCAGGAAAGAAAAACAGATCACTTGTTTTCACTTCTCAGAAGTTATAAGCATCATCTCTTTAACAGCACCTATATTTGTTAGAATAAACTTAACAGAATACTAACGATGACAACAACAACAAAAGGAGAATCTATGAATGGATACATATCTTGTAATTCATTGAGTAATTTTTCAGTTTTTATGACAGAGATTGGAGTAGGCGGTTAGGCACTTACTTGACTTGTCCAGCCATCAAAGGACCCAACCACTAAAACATCTGAAGCAGGGTTGGCCCACATAATACAAACAGTACGGAGCTCACTCAGTGCCTTCTCAACTTCATCAAGCCTCCGTTGTTTAGCTTCAATTATTTTGTTCCTTTCACTGATGATGTGATAGATTTATAATAGGGTAAGTAGGAGGGAATGAGAAGAAATATGAAGCATAGATGATTAATGTGAGGGCATACATTATCTCAAGTGCTATCTTCCCTTCTAACACAGCTATTTTTGCCCGGATTGATCTTAGCTCCTCCTGAGCTTTCATTACTTTTGTCTCCTCAAATTCCCAATCATCAGAGATGTCATCCAGCACAGTTGCCCCATTACTATTTGACTGAAAAAGTAAACAACAAATTAAGAAAGCCTGCTTGTTTAGAGAGACAAATATAATTCCATTAATAAGATCAATATGAGAAACATCTCATCAGAGATATAACTTAGACAGCGCTCTATCAACATTTGAGTGGCAAAGGAAACAAGATATTTATAATACAGCTGGCAAGTACGGTGCCCCTAGAAGCAATAACCAATAACAATTTCCCGAGGCCATTACTGACAAGCTGTTTGCTTATTGTGCCATATTGCGCTTCTGAAAACTATGAAAAGTCAACTGATTGGCAGCTAACTTCAGATAGAAAACATTCAACACTGCAAGGGAGCATCCTCTACTGTCAACTGCAATCATTTGTACATTTGTTTGCACTATCTTCTAATGACAGTTGGGCGCTCATGATTAATCACAGTGTACACAACTGGATCAGAAACTTCCCCTGATGGCACTATATGTGAGAGGAGGGGGGGGGGGGGGGGGGGGGGGGGGCCTGTTTTGTTGGTGGAAGCAAATTGCAAAATAAAAGCCAGCAGAACGATAAAAGGGAAAAGAAAAGGAAAGAAAA
>JAKNSH010022846.1:0-11399 GCA_027790015.1 Cymbopogon flexuosus
CATCCCTTCTCTCCGCCTTTCAAATCGATATATTGTTTTCACAAACATGCTCTACTTAGTTATGACGTCTCACAAACACAAGGTCAGATGAATGATCAGACCAACTATAACAAGAATGGTGGCGAATTACTGCCATAAAGGAGGTGCAGGAGTCGTAAAGGCTGTTGCTATATAGCTTAGACCGTTCCAGCCTAGCAGGGATGCCAGGCAAGAGGCAATCGATTGCATGTTGCATCTATCCAGCATTATACCAACATGTTCAGGTCAGTATTTAGCATGGAAGGTCTCTCATCAGCAGTTACCATGAGCAATCATCATATTAATTTATTTATGAGATCGCAGCAGCAAAATTTAAATCCATCAAACATACAGAAAATGTAAGTATTTGAATACAATCTGGGTCCCAAAAAACTAAACTAAACTCAATATTGGTTTCTAACCCTGTGATAACCATTTTTCAGAACAGCCATTCCCAGCCTCTGATTCATTCTTTCCCATAACAAGTAAATGGCTCACTCGTCATCTGCATCCCTTTTCTTCTTTTTCTTCTTATCTTTCTTACCAGACACTTCGGTTTGCATTGCAACATCCTCACCATCCACACCAGAAGTCTTCTTTTTCTTCTTCTTCTCACCTGAGGCAGCCACAGCAGGCTCCTCGGCCTCCTTGGACTTCTTTTTCTTTTTCTTCTCACCATCAGCTTCAACAGCAGGAGTCTCCTCGGTTTCCTTGGACTTCTTTTTCTTCTTCTTCTTCCGATCCTCCTGGTCACCATCGTCCTGGATTACCTCTTCAGGCTCTGCTGATGGTGCAGTTTCCGCCTCATGATGTTTCCTCTTCTTTGAAGCCAATTCTGACTTCTTTGGCGTTTCTTCGGTGGATTGTCCAAGCACCAGATCAGCTGCAGGGTTGTATGTCTAAAACAAAAGCAAAGCATCAAGTCAAAACACGTTCCTTAAAAGGAGCCTTTGCTTAAAGATACTTTAGCAAAATGAATGGGAGACCTTTTACAGTAACTAGTTAAAACAACCCAATACTAGAACAGCACAGGGTTCTGGAGAATATATATTTATTGAAGTGTCGGTCAAGCTTTCAGCCCAACTGTTCAAAAAAATTTTCCCTGGTCATAACACAGCTTACCTTAGCAGGAGTCGTCAAAGCCCCAGCACCCTTCTTCCTGTCCTTTTCATACACTTCTATCTTAGGCTTTCCTTTTATGGAACCAGCAGATTTCCCAAGTTCTTTATGTTCAAGAACTTGAAGCCGTGTCTCGAGCTGTTCAATTATAACGTGTCACAAGGACATGTATATATCATACAAATTATGAAAAGCAAAATTATTTCTACAGTTCATATACCTTGAGTCGACTTTCAGTGCCAATAGAGTTGTCCTCACCATCACCAAGAGCATCATATCGGATGGCAAGAGCAGTTTTTGCAGCAAGAGAACGGGAGATTTTTCCCTTGTGCTTTTGAGAAGCCTTACCAATTAAAGATGCATGGTAGATGAGCCCATACTTAGGTGTAGAATGCTTTGTCTTTAGAGCTCTGAATAAAGCCTGTAGAGAAACACAATCTTTATTTCTTACTGGAGAAAACAAACTCTAGCAGATAGCACAAGCAAATAAAGCTAACACATGCCATCAATTGAAATCACTACAACATTATTAGTGAACAAAATATTTAAAAAGAAGATACGCACAAGAAATTCACATGATCTGCAAGATGTTACGATTTTAGCAGAAAACATAAGCAAATAATGTTTACATATGCCATGCTAAGCATTGATGCACATAAGGTCCAGATACACACAAAAGAAGAGAGCTGGAAATTAAAACAATGTTCCAGAACCATTCATAAGCAGAAAACAAACCTTCTCTGCACCAAGTATCTGAATGGTACTTCCAGGTTGCTTGGCCAAGTTTAGCAAACTTCCACCATGCGCAATAAGGCGAGCACCAACTAATTCACCAACCAGTGCTGTCAGATTTGGCGCGATAGTGTTCATCCTGCTTCCTAAATACTCATACAGCTGGGCTCTGTACTCAGAAAGGGCCAACACTTGATCACATAGCTCTCTGATATTTAACAAGTCAAGGTCACTAACTTCTGTTCCCATGGATATTACTGCAGCCTCCTTTAGCTGTGTTTCTAGCTCTTCATCTGACAATATCTGAAAACAACAGAATTTCTTACTAAACAGATTCCTTAATAGGCTCGCATGGAGATCATATTTGGATGTCAATAATTACCTCAGAGAAGTCAAGGTTGACTGCATTAGCTCTGTTGCCCATCATCTTCACAACTTTAGCATACTGTATATTATCTGTAACTATTTTGGTGAGCTCTGGAAAGTGCCAACCATACCATTCACGAACTCTCATGGCATAAGTGTTAAGCTCCTTGTCAAGATCATCCAATAAGCCGATGGCCTGAATAATCATGGTATCAACCTGTGGAACAGAAACAATAAAAAGTCATTTAAACAGGTCAAAATGGATTCTTTAGTAACAAAGATCAAGAAGAATATTCAAGAATCAAAACTTGCAAGATGTTACATATTATGAGTTGCAAATGTACGCTAGATAACATAGCAACACCAAAGGGCAATCAAAGGATAAATATGCCCAGGCACAATATGGAAAATGATAAATAATTCATGCCAAGCACAAATGCCTGACACAATAAAAGCCAGAAATAAAGCACAGAGCACATAGCAACATGATAAATAAGATCCAGTAGCACTGATAAACTAACCTTCTCAGGACTGAACTTCAACTTATATCTAGACAAGCTGTGAGACAATCCCAAGCTCATTGGACCAAGGTCTTGTGCACCCAACCCAGTTATAAGCTCAGTGAGCTGATTTCTCAGTCCTCTCATCAGCTCCATCACAGCACTATTGTGAAGGCAGTCGATTTTCTGCAACAGTACAATAAAAGTGTAAGGACTAAGGAGGGCTCATCATTCTAAAAAATGTAAAAAAATTGACAAACACTACTGACCAGTTTTTCTTTTATAGCATTTCCAAGCTTAGAATCAGCAACAGCTAATGTTTCACCGTCACAATGTTTCTGCAAGAACTTGCGCAGACCCTTGCTAGGCTTGCTATCAATAATCAGGGTTGCTGCAGATAAGGCATCAGATGTGTTCTCAAACTTGTTGAAAGCCTTCAGCTCAACCACCTACATGGAAGTTGACTACATTAGTCAGAACAGAAAACTAAGGTACAAAAGCAAAAAATATAACCAGGACAAGCCATAAAGTAATATTTTCTTTTCTTTTATTCTAGATTTTGCATTTCATTGGATTCTCATTCTTATTTGGCATTTGAATGAAACCTGCAAGTCTGTGGAGGTCACAGTATGCATGATTTCCAAATGCTTTCATCCATTATTTGCATACAATTAGCATCAGCATGAAACAGCAGGACAAATCTCTAGGCATTTGGCTTGAAAGGTGAAATATCTGAAATAGTTTTCACAAAACGCATTCTGAAACATGTTCAGTTATCAAGCCACCCTAAGCTAAGTAAAGTTCATATTCCACCGGATAAATCCAGTGTTCCACCGAAACAAAAGAGTCAAATTGATACCATTTTTAGTCAAAAAGAGAGACGCAGAATGTCATAACGTGACAGTGTTCCACAGAAACCACAAACCTTTCTCGCAGAGTCCGACGTCGTGAACTCCTTCCATAGATCCTGCAAACACAAACACAAAGACATAGCACTGACACGTCAATAAACAAGCACGGAACAGACCAAATCGAACAAACCCAAATCAAAACCAGGACTTAGAAATCGCAGCGGTGGTCACTCACCTCGACCTTCTCGAGCTTCCCCTCATCAAGCACCTTGAACAGGGCGAACCCCGCGGGGGTCTCGAAGAGCACCAACATCTCGACCCAGGACCAGTCCCCCGCTCAACTCAGCGGAAAACAAATATCCCCTCCCTTAGGCGACACGTACGTCCTACGCAGCACGACGCGCCGGCTCGTCGCCGGCGGCCGGAAAGCGGAGGCGCTCGCTCGCCTGCGGCTCGGCGTTGCGCGAGTGGGGAGGAGGAGGAGGCGGCGCGGCGCGAAGCGGTCTGGGGTTGGAGGGGTTTTAGGGCACCGGGGTGGGCAGGTCACTGTCGTTCCGGCTGCCGCTTGTTGGGCTGTCTGGGCCGTATCCTAGATATGTATCGGCCCATGAACTCAGAAGGCAGTGGATAGCATGTGGCCCAGCATTTGATCCGAAAAAAAAAATTGAAATTCTCTGCAGACGAGCTGCATCCCCCTTTGCTCCTGCAGTTCTGCTATCTTTTTTTTTTTTTTTTTCTTCCAACCGAGAACATTCCCATTTCCATTATACCGTCTCAAATTGTAAGTCATTTCTTGAAAAGTCAAGATTTCACGAACTTGGAAAATGCAGGGATATACTTACTGGATGATTTCAATTTTCAACTCCTGCAGGACAGCACCAAAATTTCAAGCCAGAGCTTTCTGAAACTAAGATACCTCTGCAGCGCCACTACTAATTCCCAAGACTTGCCCCGTCGGAACAATTGATTCGTGCTGTCCATACCGAATATTTGGAAAAGCGAACACGACATCAACTGTAGGAAAGGCAATGCATATTAGGGGGAAAAACCAATGCCAAATCAACTTTGGCAGGCATCAATGCGTGGAAGCATACTAACAGCATAATTGACAGTTAAGAAGGCACGGTGGGAAAACGGGAAGGCATAGCCATGGATTTCTACAGCTCTCGATGCTTTGCATCGAGAAAGAGAACTGAGCAAATTGTACATGACTATTTAAGTCTGCAAAATCCTGATAGTAAGCTGCTACATCAGCACGACATAGGGTATATAAGTAATTTACACTTCAAAACAAAAGCAAACAGCTTACCACAACTGCTGCTAAGTCAAAGGATTAAAAAGTTTCAAACACAAAACTTAAGTACAGAGCAAGCTCCAGCTTCAAGTGCAAACTTATTTAGCATCGCCAGATGGTGGAACTACATGAAGAAGTTCCTGTGGAGTTGAGCCTGGATCCAATTCGTAGCACCCCTTGGGAGCATTATGAGCTTCTTCTCCAGTAAGGACATGGAATGGCACTTGGTGTGAAAACCGCATCATCTCCCCCCTTGGTATCTTCCAGCTTTTCGTTGCGTTCTGAAGGGGCTTAAACACAGACACAAACCCAGGAACTTTCACAATAGGAATCACAGAAATGCCTTTGGCAGGGTTGTAGCTACCAAGAACCTCAACCAGTTCATACTTGTAAATCGTATCATCAGGTGTAAATTGATCCCAGTCAGGAGACCAGTTCTGGTACAGAGCCCAGATATCACCTCTCTTAGGAAAAATTCTGATGATGCCTCCTGGACCTTTGTCACATTCGACCTTATGTGAGAAGATATTCACTTGGTCAGTAAGTCTGGACACATCAACCTTGAACTCACCGCAGATCTTGGAGTATCCATATGAGCTCCATTTGGAGGCTCCGAATTCATTGCAGTCATTTGCTTTGAGGTCAGCTAGTCTAACTTTAAAAGGGCGGGTCGAAATGACTTTTCTGATCAAAGCATAGTAACGAGGCATACCATCTTCTTCATCATACATGGCCCATACTTGACCATTTTGAAATAAACTTTCAGAATGCTCACCGAAACTGGAGAAATCTGCATCAGGGAGGCTGTAGAAATCTGCATCAGGGACAGGCGTTTCGTCAGAGTCTTCATCAGGAGATGGTTCTTGGTTCAAACAGCCATATTTTGCAGGCATATTGGGCTCTATTGCCGGATTAGCACCAGTTACTTCATCTCCCAGTTCCTTCTTGTGTTTCTTGCGGTTTCTCCTCGTGTATACTATGCGTACTTCAGGTACCCTCCATTGCCATGACTTCAGCTTTTCTTCTAACCTAACATGTTTACTGCTCTTCTCCCTCTCCTTTTCTTCTGAATCAACCCTTTTGCTAACCAACTCCAGGGCATCTGTTTTTGGATCAACTGAGCTGCTGCTTTGCTTCATCTCAATTTTATTGACACCATTTTCTATGTTGCATGCACCTTTTGTGCTGCTTTTCTTACTGTTCTGCATCTTTTCTTTATTTTTCACATTGGCTTTCTTGCTACTGAGCTCCTGCACTTTCTGAGCTTGAAGCTTCCCCTTTTCAATTAGAATGCTACGGACATCTAACTGCATGAGCTCTCTGCCAAAGCTGGTCCTTCCAGCATTACTAGAAGATTCAGAGTTAAAAGCACCAGAAGACACTTTGCGGTTCTTGGCACCTGATGTTTTACACATTGAGCGAGGCTTTCTTTTTGCTGGGCACACCGGTTTGCATCCATCACCATCAGGGTAGGTGGTCGACGACTGCCAGGCTCCTTGGTTGCCAGCATTGGCGTGTTTTCGCTTTGCAGCTTCATGCTCCCTTGTTGCTGCATTTGCTCGTCTGGCAGAAGAGACTGCATGTGCATGTTTCCTTGCAGCGTGCTGCAGAACTTTTCTGGAATTTGCTTCCTCATTTGCAGGAATACTAGCTCCAGGTGGCTCCTCTTTTCTTATACTGTCACATGTTTGTTGGACCGTATGTCTAGTACTTTGTGCACATGTTGCAGATTTGAGCACTGTTGGATCGCAATTCTGATTCCCCTGTGACATTCCTGCCTGTACTCCTGGTGTCGCCATACCAGGAACTGCATTGCCACCAATGTTATTATTAGTAGCCATATGCTCGCTAGGGTAAAACTGAACACCTGAAGTTGGTGGTTGAACTTCAGTAGCAACAAACCCTGCATGACATTTATGACACTTCAGATGGCGGTTGAGGTATTCCCTGGAGTACTGAAAGATCATAAGGCATGAAGGGCACTGTGTCCAGAATGTTTCTGTTGCTTCAGGAGTGAGGTGGGGTGCCATTTTTCTCTGAATGTCGCCAAATCTATTCACACTTGACATAGAGGAGTTTGAAGTTTTACGAGCAGTTGCTTTGAAGTTATTCTGATGCACTGCTATGGCATGCATACGCCTCCTGTGGTCATGCACCATCCTCTGAGTAGTATTGGACAAGACGTTCCAAGCATCTGAAACAAGGTTAAAAGCAGCTTCAGCACAAATAGAGCTATTCTTGTCAGGATGAGTTTGGAAAGCCAACTTCTTGTATTTCTTCTTGATTGCCTCCTCATTAGCCATTGGTGGTACTTCTAAGATTCCATACCAGTCATTCTCCCCTGCAATCTTCGTCTGTGCCCTTACATGGACATCTAAGGCTACAATCATCTGATCAATGCCCTCAAGTGGCTCAAAAAGAGCCTTCGCTTTGAGAGCAAACTTTTTCGCACCTGCAATATCATTCTCCCTGAACTTTGTTTCAGCAATATCCTTTGATCGCACCGCATCATCTCGGTTGCACTCCATATCTGCAGATAGGTTTTATGAGTCTTGTTTCATCATAAAGCAAGAATATATACAACTCTGAAACTTTGACATGGCGGACAGCACGATCAAAATGAAGAAATAATGGGATTCAGAGCTGGATTGAACTACCGTATTTTCAATAAAAAACACTTAATGGAAGGGGGCCTCATCAAATGTTCAGAACAATGCACATATATAGTTCTCAATAATGTCGAATACAATATCCAGCGAAAACTCCATATTTAAGGAATGAACCTGGCTTTCACACTTATCACTGAATATAGTATTCGTGTTTCCATTAAAACAGATTATGTTTCCATTAAAACCAGCACGGATTGGATTCGAACTGCAGTATTCGTATTCGGATGCCATAAGGAATTGCAGAAAGAGAATCTATTCCCCGAATACACGACAGAATGAACAGAACAGTAATCGTATTGTATTAGGAGGGGATAAAATGGAGTTGCAAACAAGATCAATGTCCAAACAGACAACATAACGATAAACAACAGTTGGATAAAGCAGTTTGGATTGCGACGAACCGAATCTGGGATGAGCCGAATCGGCTGCGGGGAGGACTCCTAGCATCCGACGACCGGGTCGTCCTCGGCCTGCGCGACGGCGCGACGGTGCTCGTGGAGAATGCGGACGTCACGGGAACGGCGGTGGCAACGGACGACCATGGAGTCGACGAAGGCAACGGGGAGGAGGTGTGCAGCTCACCTCGCCGGCGATGAGGAGGACCTCATCGTCCGAGCCGAGAGGAGCAACGCTAGGGCGGCCCGCGTCGCGGGGCGAGAGCGTCAAGGCGGAAGGAAGGGAAGAGGGAGAGATCGATTACGGGGGTTGTGGGGAGGTACGGTAAATCGGTAATGTGGTGGGGTGGGTTAACTGAGATCCAGGGCCCTCCCAAACTGTACTAATATACTTAGGGAAAAAAGGATTTTTACCAACAAAAGAGACAATTATAACATGATTTAATTAGAGGTAAAAATATCAGGCGGATCGAATTCCCAGTTTCCCACTCTAGAAAAACAAACTCCAACCTTCCCTACTACAAGGTTGGTTACACCTGACTTTCCTGCCTTCCGTGACCAAAATATCTTGTAAAACTGACAATAACTCGTATAATCATATTTATAATATTACTACAATGTATAGCTTGGTCTTTATAAACTAGACAACAACTAAAGACACCAAAATATCATGGACTTACAATTTGAAAAATTAGGAATGGATCAGGTTCGTTAAAACCTACTACGAAACACTCAGATTAGCGCACGAAAGCTCGGTGCGTTGACGCATGGCATCAACTGTTTTATAGAGATGACCTCTAAGTTTCCAAAAATCAACCCGCAGTCGTATTTTGCTAGGCGCTCGGGCGAGCGCGCGAAAGATCGGGGCGTTGACGCGTGGCATCGGTAGTTTAGCAGAAATGACCTTTTAAGTTTTAAAAAATCAACCTGCAGTCCTGTTCTATCAGGTTCTATGGGGATATACATAACACACAATCATCTATTTTACCGATACATCTTTCATGTTGAAAGTTAAATGATCCAGATCACTTTGGAAGTTCATGAATCATATATGAGAACGAAGGATAAGTTCTGAAGACCCTTTGTGCATTTTAATCTCTCAGTAATATGATTGGTTTTCTAGATTCTTTGTCGTGCAAAAAAGGTTTATATTGCCTAGTGTCTCTTATGTAGGATTAGAATTTGGTATAGTGTGCCAAACTATCGTATTAACTCAAAATCACTTCATAGTAAGTATGCCACGACATATGGTTTGTGAATCAAGTTACATGCTTTCTTTGTTTGTGTGTGAGTGAGTACAATGCCGCTAGCACTTGGGCAAGTATGCGACATTATGGGTGCAAAATGGTGAGACATCTTGCTTAAATTCAATATGCAATCATTCACCATTTTACAATATGTAGGACAAACCAGCATAATATGTAGAACTATGTACGTTCCCATTACAATACCATATCATGTCATATAAAGTATTTAACTCAAACATGTTTCATGCATTTGTATAACACTTTCCCTTTGTCAATACATTTGTTTTTTGTTGCCATTTTTAGTATAATAAATGCTTGTTCCTTCAATTCTTGTTGGAGCATAATGTACACCTTAGATAACTGGTTGCTTTTAGTGATACCATCTCGGTTAATCAATCAATTATTGTCACGCTTCGTGTTACAATTGTATCGTGAGGGTTTATATGATCAAGTACGTGTATAACTTTATACCCAACCTATTTGCGTTTGTTGGTGGCCACCCATTCGTGTGCATCACACGTGTTGTGTCTCCGCTAGTGTAGGTGCTGACAAGAGCATGGTGATGTGCTTCACCATAGGTTTGCCTAGTCCAATTATGTCTTTGGATAGTAGAGAATAGTCTACATTAATGATCCAATTTGTGCTTATGTTGCAATTAAGCACTCTTCATAAATTGTGTGATGCCCATTGTAGAGATCTCATAGTGAGAACTTCTTAATGTTGTATAACTAGACAATTCCTCATATCGTAATGAAACACTACTATTCTACTGGCATGGCACTGAGCTCCTTGCGACCTTTATTATATCTCACAACTTCATCGAGTCTAATGTTGTCAATGATACGAATGAAAAGGATATCACGCATGGCAAGTTTCCTAATATTATAGTGTGATATCATAACCTTGCAAACAACTATAAGGCTTGTTGTCAAGATGACATGGATGACTATAGCATCACAAGGTAGGAATTCATATGTTGTCGTTAGGCTAACCACAAGATTTTTGCATCGAAGTAGGGGATGCCATACATGAGACACCAATTGAAGTAGGCTTGGTGTTTCTAGGTTTGAGTTGTTCTCTAGGCTTGGGAGGCCTTTGGACTGGTGACTGGAGCTATAGTGATGCCCTAGCATAGAAAAGCATGGACATGGGCCACGATGACCCACTTCCACAAGCACTGAATGATGGTGAAACGAGGTGATGTAAGGAGAGAAAGCTTAATTATAGAAGATGAGAAACATGGAGGACAAAGTTTATGGGTCTTGGAGATGGAGGGAGCATTATGACAGATCGAGAGATGGATCACTTCTAATCTCTTATGGCCCTTTGCTACATATAGAATGTTACTTTTACAAATTAATTACAGTCTTGCTTTACATCCAAAGTTAATGCCCAACTTGCCTAGGGATGTTATATCGGTATCTATCCAAAAATGTGTCTGCTCACCTCTTCTCAAACGAGATTTTTTTTCTCATCATAAACATTTTATCTACTACTAGAATACGTATAACATGTTCCACTAAAAATTTTAATACGTGGCCATTTTCCAGCCTAATCATCATGAGGACGCTCCAAAGAAAAGGGGAAAAATGTTCCACCAAAAAAAAAGGAAAGAATTATTTGTTGTGGTTATAGATTTTTTTTAAACAACGTTATTTTCACCTCCCTAGACTATCAAGAGTGTTCCCATGAACGGCAACCGCAACATAGCTTGGCAACAGAGATGGAAGATACGATTTGGGCTACCCACCTGGGATGGCAATGCTTCTATTGCTATATATCTCGCAGGCACAACTGTTAACTTAGCATAAGCCAAATCATGGGAATACAAAAGACGCCTCAAAATCCAGCAAACTAAGGACTCTGGTTTTCCTCCTAACGAAAACAAAACTTGACCAACCTATGAGTTACAAAATATAGATACCTAAATTCGCCTCGAGAACTAGATGGTCTCCCACATCCTCAACTAAGCTAGAATCCGGTTTTTTCTCTCTCTCATAATATATAGCCATGTAAACCACGACCAAAGTTACTTGCCAACTAAACAGGGACCACAGGTGAACTGTAACAGAACCGCCCAATTTATACAAGATTAAGTAAAGAAAACAACCACCGACATGATTATTCTCCGTACTTAATCTCAGATAAACCCGGTAGTCCGTGAAATCACGAAGGATTTCAAACTTTTTCCACCATACAGACAAGGAC
>JAKNSH010022885.1:0-10967 GCA_027790015.1 Cymbopogon flexuosus
TGCTCCTGCGGGAAGATTTCAAAATCTAAGCTCGGTGTCCACCACGGCGCCGAGCTTTAACGTCTTGGCGCTAGCCACAACGGCGCCAAGGCCGCTCGTGTGGCCGCGGACGTGGCGTCAATGTGGTAGGGAGGTTGGCGCCGAGCTCGGTTCTGTGGGCATTGGTGCCAAGCTGTTACGCTGTAGGTCTTGACGCGCCCTTTCAAACTAATTAGATGACCAAATTTATCTAGTTTTGACACTTAGAGTATGCCTGTTGGTTCGTATTTCAAAGTTGAAAATCAGACTGACATGCAACTTACATGTTGAAAAATGTACTTCAACCCTTAAACTACAAGTCTGTTGGGATTGCTCCAACTCTGCACTATAAACTCAACCGTGGAGTAGCTTCAAAAAAATCTAGTGTTTCTTGAGCACTCTTTTAGCTCTCATAATTTAGTTTACTTGTTTGGCTAAAAATGTGGAACGGAGCAATCCAAACAAGTCATAGGATGTAATAAGTACAATTTAACTGTTGAAACTGACACATTTAGTCTTCCTTCTAGTTCCAAAGGAATAATAAAAATCAGGTTTACCATCTAAAAAAATCATAAATAATTTATTAGACCGAAAAATATGAAACTAGTATTTTTTTAGAAAAAATTGTAGATAAAATTTTATCTACATGCTTATGATCAAAGCTGAATTAATATTTTTAGAAAATAGTAAACCAACTCTAAAATTTAAATTTGTCCGGTTTTGATAATTAGAGGGTGTCCATTACCTTGTTTTTTTTAACTCAAGGTTGAAAGTCGGACTGATGTGCCATTTGGAGATTGAAAAATATATATTTTATCCGTAGTTTAAAGTTGAAATGAGATTACCATACAAATTGAAGGTTGGAAAATGCACTTTTAACTTGGAGTGGGAAAGAAAGCATGACTTCTATTGTTGTTTTGAGACTTCTAGTGTTGGTTTTGCATCGTGCTTTGTTCTCTGGTAATCGGTCATGTATTTTACTATTTTCTAGACAGCAGCTGCAGGGTTGTTTTTTTTTCTTGGAGGAAACAGGAGGGTATCAGGAGCCCCTACTGAAATTTTATTAAAAGTAGCTGCAGGATTGTGGAAGGGATTTGCTGGACAAAAGGGTCTTGGCTTATGCTCGGCAAGTGCCAAGAAAATTTAATAAGATGTCCTTTGTCCGGCCGTATGAAAGTTTCCGCATATGACAGCACGGCCTTTTTTGCGTTAAAAAATACCATTGCTTTTGTCATATTATTAAACAACCAATATATGGACAGTTGCATCCAAAAAAAAATATTTGCGTCAAAAACCAATATATGGACAGGTCAACAGTGGTTGCTATGATAAAAAAAAACAGTGGTTGCTTGTCTGTTTTGTTTTTGCATACATGTAGTAATTGTTTAGTATATGATGAAAGAGCTAAGCCATTGCTACTGTCACCAATGTTTGATATTCAGCGCGATGGTGAAGATTTGGAATGGTGAACAATTTATATATTTTCTAATCTTCTCTCATTGGTGCATTTACAAGGCAAAGTTATTGGATCATCTGTCACTTTCATGGTCATCATCTGTCCATCTGAACTTAACCTTGGTTACCATGTACATGCAATATTTTCTTGCCACTGTTAGCTGTAATGCTTGGATGTCTTATGAAAAGTTATCAGGATAAAATATAATAAATACTTGTTTTGGCATGCTCTTAGTGAATAAATGCTTCTATTTCTGAGAGTAAACAAACAGGGTATTTGATGTTTTATTAGTTGGACTGATTACATTACATTTATTTAAACAATTTGGCTGTTCCACTATCTGCTGGTTAATCTGGTGAGATCATGTTTAACAGACCTGCAACAATGTTGGATTGGTCTACATGCATGCAACTGGAGAAGCTACAATTCAGTGAGTATTCAGTCTTTCGACAGGTAGTATTCCAATCAGAAAAAAATGGTGCTAGAAATTTTCTGCAAATGTATTCTTAAAATTCGTATACCTATTTACCCCGTCATTGTTTCATTCTGAATGGGGTAAACTTTCACAGAGCAGCAACTTGCCTGACTACTTATTTACAGTGACATCTCAACAAGTTAACGACCCTATCAAGAAACAACTACTTGATCTAAAGTGACGAATACCTAATCTTAATCTAATATACTAATCCTGAATGACTGAACAGACGCATAGGTGTATGATAAATATATCATCTGAATGAAAGAGCAAACACCACTAAGGTACTGCTAATGGCCCCAGTGTGACCTCAACAATTAAGTTCGCAGTTGAATAATCAAGCTGCAAACTGAGACAATCAAGCTGCCTGGCATTCATACATATTGACTTAAGGAGTCGGTTAGTGGTTGAGTTGTACCGTTCCTTTTCCATGTATCTTTCACAATCTCTGGCTTCGCATTTTCAGAGTAGGAGCATCCTGAACTGGAGGGAGATTCTATATATTTTGTACTTGCTGACTGCTGACATTGCTATGGCTTTCAGCAGCTCAGCTGTTAGCCATTGGTATTACATCTTGCTCCTGATCAATTGCAGCTTGGCACTGCCGTACAGGAATGAGTACTTTGCCTGAGCTCTACAGGGATACAGCTAAGACTGAAGAAAATGTACTTCAAATACTTTTTTTTTCTTTCTGTTTTTGAACGTAACAAATACATTTTTTTTCTATCTGCGTTGTTGTTCTATGGCTCCTAGTAATCATTGTATATAATATATAGGGTCAGTTTAAGCTACATTTTGAGAGCTGTATTCATCATCAGTAGATCGAAGACTAACCAAATCTGACAAATGGAGCGACTCCATTCAGGGCCTGGAGTGCTGAAGCTTCCATACACTACTGAACGCGATCCTCTGTTCTTTTCTGAAAATGACAGTCAACCGGTCCAGCGTCAAGCGTCCAGACAGTCATGTCATGTCCAGGCAAAGCATTCAGCGACGAGACAGTTACGCCACGCCCAAGAACAGTCGATGATTCACAGCTTTTTCCTTGCTGGTAGCTGTAGTTCAGAATCGCAGATGCATCAATCATAGGCGAAGATCTCAGTTCAGTTTCAAGGATGCTGATGCAGTGGCAACGCATGGCTGGCTGCCTCGCATTTGGGGTAAAAATTCATAGAGCAGCAACTTGACTGACTACTTATTTATGTCTCAACCAAGTTAACGAACCTATCAAGAAACAACAACTTGATGTCTAGAGAGGATGAAAAGTGACAAATACCTAATCTGAAAGTACTAATCCTGAATGACTGAAGAGACACACACACACACATATCGCATAGGTCTATGAAAATTAGGATATCATCTGAATGACTGAACAAACAACACTAAGGTATTGCTAAATGGTTTCACTGTGACCTTAACAATAGGGAAATAATAAGCCCACAGTTGAATAAAGAACGGATCACGTACCAGCGCACTCTGCAAACTGAGATAATCAAGCAGCCTGGCGTTCATACAGATTGACTTGTATATTCAGTCGGTCAGTGGTACCGTTTCTTTTCCATGCATCTCTCAGTCGCTGGCTTAACTTTTTCAGTCCCTGGCTTGCCATTTCTCAGTCGTTGACCTTATATATTTTATGCTTGCTGACTAGTGACTACTGACATTGCTATGGCTTTCAGCAGCTCATCTGTTAGCCATTGGTGTTACACCTTGCTCCTGATCAGTTGCAGCTTGGCCCTACCGTACAGGAAGGAGTACTTGCCTGAGCCCTACAGCTAAGGCCGAAGAAAATTGCACTTCAAAAGTTCAAATACATTTTTATTTATCATTGTATATATAGGTCAGTTTAAGCTACATCTTGAGAGCTGTATTCATCATCACTCGATCCAAGACTCACCAAATCTGACAAATGGAGCGAGCTCATTCAGGGCCGCCTGGAGTCCTGATGCTTCCGTACACCACTGAAAATGACACAGTCCACCGGTCCAGCCTCAAGCGTCGAGACAGTCATGTCATGTCCAAGCAAATCATATCATTCAGCTAAAGAGACAATTACGCCACGCCCAAGCACAATCGATCACGGGCTGCTTGTTCCTTGCCGGTATGTAGCTGTAGAGCAGAATCGCAGATGCATCAATCATAGGAGAAGATCGATCTCAGTTCAGTTCAGACGATCAGTCTCAAGGATGCTGATGCCAACGAATGGCTGCCTGCCTTACATATGGAGGTAGAATTGTAGAAAGAAACTGGGCGAGAGCGTGGTTGTGCTGACCGGGTTCTGATCCTACTACCTTCAGGCTTCAGCTATGCTAGCTGTTGCGCAGGTTTTGCCTTTTGGAGTCCTGAAATCCACACTTGCTCCAAATGTCACGCCCGATTCAGCAGGACTTTGCATTGTCCACTAAACAAATGAGGTCCCAAGGCACGTGAGAGCACTGTTCAGGGGAAGTTACACCCATAGCAAGAGAGACACACATATATATGTCTCTGTTCGTCTTCTGTTCATCCTATAATTCATCATGCTCTCGAACTAAAGTTTGGCTATACATATCTTTAGTCTCCCTCACCCAAGATTCATCATACGGAAATCGTACCGCTAGATTTGCCTTCTGAAAAACAATCATTTTTTTTTTCATGGACGTGCCTGAACAACTGAAATTCTTTCACAAGTGCATTCAAGTGTAATAGCCAAAGATCTATTCAAGTATCACACAATAAAGTATGGGTCGAGTAGCTATTGCTTCGTGCTATGTGTTTACCATCCTCGGCATAACCCAATTTTGATTCGTTTTTCGCATGTCTTATTTTATCATTGATGACACTACTTATGCTCCAATATACAGTATAACTCAATATGCATTTCTTTTCCCATCTCATAAAATAAAGATATAATAATGAATTAATGATTTATAAGCTGGGAACGTGTGATACCTGGTACATCGTCCAATCTTTTAAATTAATTATGACAAATCGTGATGATGGGTCGATTGTTTTCTTCAGAGGATGATGGGCCAAATGCCCCGATGAGATGTAATAATGGGTGAAACATAAAAGGCCCAAGATTTTTTTAGAACACGCCCGTATTTCATTAAACCCAAGATGGTTACTTCTTTAACAAATTCACCCGATTCTTTATAGTGGAACCTACTCACCAAGGTTTAAATTCCGGTGATCGCACTTTTCCCTAGGATTCTTCCGAGATTTACCAACGCCGACAGCGAGGCGTCTGTGGTGACTTCGTAAACTCCTATGGTGACTTCGTGAACTTCAAAATCTGCTGGCGCTTTGGCTAATCATGAACAATAGGAGCATTTTTTATTTCTGAGAATTTTCGCAACTTCTACCAAAATTGATAGTCCTATGGAGTTTGCATTTAAATTTAAATTTAAATTTGGAAAGGTACTGCTGGTCCACTTTATCAGTATCCTAGTTAATTACGTGCACGGATTGTTCCAAACTACGTAGATAATGCCTAATTGCGCGCGCCACACGAATTTGATTTCACCCAAATCTTGGCTGATCTTAATCTAAAATACGGTATGTATGGTAAAGAGACAAACAGGGACACTACTTTGGCTCTATCGTCCCAAAAGTTCTGGTGCGTGTTCTTGTTGACTTTGCCGTTCTTTGATCGCCCAAATTTTCAGGCCCAACAGGGACATCTCACGTGCAGCAGCTAGATCTAGAAAGTGGAGTCACATGCATGGCACACCCAAAAGGCATAAAAAAAAGGATGTGGATCTCCTTAATCTAGTTTCACGAGCCAAACGCGTAAACAATATTACATAAATAAAGACGGTTGATGATCGATGCGTGGCAAAGACACAAGCAGGCAGATCAATTTCTGCATTAACATTTTATTGCAAGCAAGCACCGTGCAACCATAATTTTAGTAGTACATCACATGGTAAACAAACCATACATGCTATCTCTGGCTCTCTGCTATTTCTTTTTCACCATTTTCCCTTGATTATGTAGCACATACATAAGCATGAAACCCGTCAAGGTATATGTATCCTCCAAGCATCTGTTTAACCTGCATTCAAGCCAACATCAACATCTTCAGATCGATCCAGCAAAGATCAAACCACCAACAAACGAAACAAAACAAAACAAAAGGAACACCTTTATTTATTCAGAAGATTCTAGAGAGCAACAATCTTACCTGCATGCATATATGCGTATGGAAGCACGGCGCCCGGGGCGAGGCGAGATCAGTCGCTGTCGCTGCTGCTGCTGCTATGGCCGTCATGGTCGTGTCCCTCGCCGTGCTTCTTCTCCTTCTTCTTCTTCTTGTCCTTCTTCTCCTTGTGGTCCTTGTCGTCCTTGTGCTCGCCGGACTTCTCGCCGTGCTCGCCGGTGATCTTGTCCTTGATCTTCTCCATGATGCCCTCCTTGTGCTCCCCGTCCTTCTTGTGGTGCTCCTCGGCCTTCTTGTGCTCCTCCTTCTTGTGCTCGTCCTCCTTCTTGTGGTCGCCCCCCATGTGGAGCGTCTCCTCGATCTTGTGGATGATGCCAGCCATGGTGGTGGGTGACTACTTTTCTCTTTGTCTTTTGCTCAAGAAATTGGAATGCTATGTGTGTCGTCGTCGGTGATCTTGGTTGGCTCTTGGGCGCCGGTATTTATAGAGGCCGAGGGGCTGCAAGGTGGTCCGCGAGGCTTGCGGTGGGGTGTGTGAAGAAATGGAAGGCCAATCGGATAAGAAGGACGTGATGGCTCTAAATAAAGGAGAAAATAAAATTTAAAGATGTCAATTGCTTTGCGTACCAGCTGCTGGTACCAACCTTTTTGCTCCATATAGAAATGCTCCATTTTGTTTTTCCATATATGGTCTCGCCCGGCTCCCACAATAGTTTTGCTACCTGCTCCGCTTATGGAGCGGGTAGATTCACACCAAACGCCTTTGCATGAAGGAACACTTCTGGCTGGTAAAACATAGAGCCGGAGCCTGTTTTATGGCTGGTAAAACACCATAAAGTTATACCCATTGATTTTCTGCTTTGGTTTTTGGTAAAGTCGCCTCCATTACTTGTCCACAATTTCCTTTAGTTTGTTATTTTTATTGGGTCGTGCCAATTAACTCGATCTTCGGGTTTCATCCCATGGTGCCACTTCGGGCCTTTTCCAAAAATTTTCAGCCTCTTACAAGTTTAAGATTATTCTGGTAAGATTACCCCTTTCGTTCCAAATTGTAAGATGTTTTCGTTTTTCAGATACACTAACATTAAATTGAATATCTAAAAAAACAGCTATTACTAGTTAGAGCGAAAGCTAGCTAATAGAGGCTAATATTAGTTATGAGTGATTAGGTAACTAAATAATATAGCAGCTAATGAACTAAACAGGACCTAAGTTTGGGCAAAGACAGCATGAGGCAAGTGCTGGTGTGTGCGTACTACGATTTACGACGGAGAGTGACCGAGTGAGAGATACCGCGAGGTGAGGTCGGCGGGCGACAAGTGGGCGGGGCATCCACCGTGCTAGCTAGCGATCCGGCCGGCGACGTGCGCCGCGTGGAATCCGACGGCACTGTCGGCAGCAGCAACCAGCGAGTGGACGCAACCTGGGGTCCTGCGCTGGGCGGTCGACCCGTCGTGCAGCCGCGTCTCGGGCCAGTAGGCATCGCCCGCGTTGGTGTGCGTACGCGTACTACTATACTGGGGCACTGGGCTTTGGCCGGTGCCGCACAGGACAGGACACCACCGACCCTTTCTATTTTCTCTCTCAAAAAATCTTGGGCTGAGGCGGTGACGGGAAGCGCCATCGGCAGCCGTGGAGGCACATGGACCGCGCAACCCTCGGCGATTGCGAGGTGCGACTCGTGAGTTGTGTTGTGACTACTCCCGCCCGTACGTAGTAGTCCCGTGGCTAGGAATTCCCGTGATCACCGTGCCACATAGAGGATTAATAATAACCTAAACGAGTGAGCACACCGACAAGTAGGTAAAAGAGAAGCAAAGTAGGTAAAAGAGAAGCCGTGCCTTATTTTCGTCCACTGCTACTAAACTCTTTCCCCACAAACTACATCCATATTGTAATTTGTTGATGTGGAGGAAAAAAAATTAAAACTCAAAATATGATATCTTTAAGGTAATAAATGTGTTAGATTCGTAAGTGCCCTTTACGCAAACCTCTTTCGCACAAACCTCTTTCCATATTTAATGTTCAAAAATAAGGGTGCGAAGCAAAAAAAATTCAGTTGCATTACGAATGGATCGGCCCTTAATATGTTGTGGCATCACATCACAGTCTTGGTGACTTGGGAAATTAAATCCGGAACCGACCAAAAAGAGGATGATCCTTTCAATTCGCCCCATATCTCCACACGACCACACCTTTTACTGATTGGGGGTATAGAATCTGATGCCATGTCGACATGAATGATTTAAATATAATAAGGGAGAAGAAAATGAGACAATTTCACTGTTAAAGATCCTGTCCATCCACCACCGTTCGCTTGACGCTGCCTCCAGCGACGAAATCCTACTACTCTCAGCAAAAGCTGACCAACAAGACGATGCTTAACCATACAGAACTTGTTTAAGTGCGCTTGTGAAGTCTTTTTTTGTACAGTTCATTTGACTGATCATGTATATATATAGCTTATCACTAAATTTTCCTGTGATGTCCATCATCGCTGAGTCCATAAAACATAACTGCCTAAAACTCATCTTTTTGTACCTTTTCAAAGCAATTTTTTTAATCAAATGACTAGTTTCATTGACGAATACCATAGCCAACTCATTTTCTATGTGTCTATTGATACATTCTATAATTAGAAATACTCTGTCTGCTGGTATTTTATGTTTTTTAAGTGAAAAAATTATATCATGATAATTTCATCCTGTAAAGACAGATTTGGTAGAGTGCCTATATTGGAATAAATAGGACAGCAACAAAGGCATGCCACATATTCTATCCAAATTCAGTAAGACCAGTTGTATCTACAAAATGCCCAAGAAATATCTGCTTCGAGCTCGAGCCCCTGCCAGGCTGCCACCCACCCTTTTGGCAAATTGTTTGCAGATGTGCTGATGTGGAACATCGTTCGTGCTATGGTCGCACTTAGCTGTATGCAGTGTCAGTGGCAGCGAGCCAGCGACTGTTCTAAAAATCTGCCTACATACGTTCCATCACAGTAAAACAACGATGCAGTTGCATCAGTATTTCAATGTGGACGGCTTGCCAACAGCAACAGCCAACAGACAAGTCTAGTCTAGAGTAAACGCGCAATCCTAAATTTGATGCTGCATGGGAAAATATTCATATAAAATGGTATATTCACACCCCCATCTTGAACCTGAAAATGTGCAATAATCTCAAAAGGCAGCCATTTCATATGACTAACCCAAGCAGTTGAAAGCAAACAGTTCGTGCTTAGTGCAATTCAATGGCATAAATATAAATCACACGAGCCCTGCCTGACCAACGGAAATCCACACCAAGATCCACTTAACCACATAGACCACAGAATGCATAATTCCGCAAGACATAGGTACATTACGATAGTAGAATTAGGTCATTGGGTCATTCACTGGTGTTAAAGAGTAAGTTGAAAATGAGCTGATAGTCAGTCACACAGAGTACTAGCTCATTGATCAGGAAAGACCGAAAGAGTACTCTGGAGATAAAAGACATGCCAAGCAAGGATCGTGCCAAAAGTCTTGAGCCATCGCAGATGCTTAGCAAGTAACACCAACTACGTCAATGATGTGTCACGTCAATGGTAACTTGTTACAGCAAACCTACTCCCTTCAACGAAGCAGCCAGATCACTTGCCCCTTAGCTTTTCAAGGTCAGGGAGATCTGCAGACAAACAAAGCTGTTAGAACATGAAGCATAGGTAGTTGTCAGTTTGTTTACTAGTGTTGTCAGTTTGTTTACTAGTGTCAGAATGTTTGGAGTCATGGTGTTAGTCAGTAAAGTAAAGTTTGAGTAGTTTTATTCTTAACTCTGAGTGCCCATAGGCACTGAAATAGAACTTCAAAATTTCGTTAACCTAATTCAACAAAGATGGCCTGCCACTGCTAAAATGCAGAACAGCAGAACATCAGAATAAAAAAACCGGTGGAGTCTGAGAAGGATACAAATGTGCAATTGAAATGGAAGGCTTTAATTAGCTTTGATATTTAGATGAGCAAAGCATGCACTTTCAGCCTAGGGCCTAGTCCGTAGACTTTATGAGTAGAAAATCTTGTTCGCTAACCATATGGCTTAAAATT
Source organism: Cymbopogon flexuosus (assembly GCA_027790015.1). Taxonomy (NCBI): domain Eukaryota; kingdom Viridiplantae; phylum Streptophyta; class Magnoliopsida; order Poales; family Poaceae; genus Cymbopogon; species Cymbopogon flexuosus. The sequence goes on from JAKNSH010022885.1 coordinate 10,173, forward strand.
GATATCAAAAGGGAGCAAGATAGAGCAAGAGCAAGAGGTGGAAAGTACAAGATGGGCACTCACAAAGCATCCCGTCGTCATCATCACTTTCATCTCCTTCATTTGCCTGCAACAATGTGAAGATAGCAATGAGTATCTTGAGGCAGCAGTACAAGTGCTACATGTAAACCAACAACAAAAATTGACTATATTTCATATACCTCATCAAAGCCATCATCTGAATCCCCAGAGATCTCTGCAAGAAATTGCTTGTTAGGTAAGAATGGATAGACAAAGAATGCAGCATTTGTAACTACTTGTGCAGATAAAAAGGAAAAAAACTGCAATATACAAGGGTATGCTCTAGCCACAGCAATAAAGGCATAATAACAGTAATACAGCAGTTATGTAGCCATATATTTAACATAGCTACTAATACTTGAGTGAATTAGTTTGTCACCAAAACGCTCATCTATTGTCATGTAATACATCAGTGCTAAGCAAACTGAGAAAATATGTACTCCTATGGACTTGATCCTCAGACACAATGTATTGTCTACCCATAGCATTGATGTCATAAAATCAGGAACTACCAGAGCTGGATACTAGTAGAAATGTAAAAAAAATAAAACTATTTGAATTTATAATCCAAAATAAATTATAGTTGCTTGTTAACAAAATTAAATTAGTTTAAAATCAAGGATTTCATGGTCACCCCCACAACAAAGCCAAGTTTCATCACAAGAATACACATTTCATCAATTTAAACTACTGAATTCCAACCTGGCTTTCTTTTTTACAACCCTTTATTCATAC
>JAKNSH010022951.1:0-15599 GCA_027790015.1 Cymbopogon flexuosus
CCATCACATCACCATCACATCAATTTTTAGCCGCTTGCATGGAGCATTAAATGTAGGTAAAAACAAAAACTAATTACACAGTTTAGTTGGACATCACGAGACGAATCTTTTGAGCAATAATTGGATAATATTTATCAAATAAAAACAAAAGTGTTACAGTGCCTAGAATTCTAACTTTCTTCTTTTCAACTCCCATCTAAACGGGGCCTTATGCAGAAATGCTAACCGAACAAGCACCTACACAGGTGGTTTTTTTTTTGGCAAATAGAAGATATGTAGATATAGATATGATGTTTGACCTATGAAAAAGAAATTGTAAAACATAACAAGTAATGTTCGTTATATTTGGTATGACTCTACAGATGACATATGCACAGGAGAATTCGCTTAAGCTACCTAATCATCCACCTGTTTAAATGCTAATTTGCATATCTGTACAAAATCCAAAAACCAGTCAACGCTATAAACAATCATCCGAAGAAGAAACCACATAAATCACCTCCTATGCGGCTATGCGGCTATGCGGCCGCCATTTCATCATCAGCAACGCCGGCGTCACCGTCATCCACCACCCCAGAAACCATCACATGAAACCGGAAACCACCTTTCCCTAGTTCCCTTCCCTCCAGAACTCGAGACCATTCTCGCCTTTCCCCTTCTACACGCTTCGCCCCCTCGCCGACTATTTTAAACCCACGCTTCTTTTAGTTCTTCCGATCGCCGTCGGCTCCCCTTCCAGAGAGCAAACCATTATTTTTGACCCCGCGCGAGGGAGATCCACGCATCCGCAGCCGAGCAGTGGAGCTCGATCGCGAGGCTTCTAGAGAGTCGGGGAGAGTTCTGAGTTCCCCAATGGCGTCGTCCCACATCATCCTGCCCAAGGAGGAGGAGGAGGAAAAGGCGGCGGCGGAGGCCGGGCTGGGCGTGGCGGTGGAGTCGGACCACGACTCCCCGGCGCAGCGGCCGTACCAGGAGCAGGCGCCAGGGAAGGCGGCGCTGCCGTTCTCGGCGACGTGCGTCCGGATCTCCCGCGACTCGTACCCGAACCTCCGCGCGCTGCGGAACGCGTCCACCATGGCACTCCACGATGATGACGCCGCCTTCGTCAAGCTCGAGGAGGGCGACTACGGATACGTGCTCGACGACGTCCCCCACCTCACCGACTACCTCCCGGACCTCCCCGTGAGCGCCGCAATCCCCCCCCTCCCGTGCTCTCTGGTTGCCCCGTTGCGTGATCTGTGGTTCCTTGGTGAAAAATGCTAGTAATACTATGAATTACAATGGTCGAATTGGGGATCGTTTTGGGCTCGAAGATGTGGATTAAGGGTCAGGCTTCGGTACCATTTAAAAAAAAAATCGTGAAGTTTCTGTGGGCGGTGGTTTTATTTGAAGATGTTTGGGGATTGGTCGAGGCACGAGCTGCAGTTTTAAATTTTAAATAATTCTATGATGTGGCAGTTTCGTGACTCTTGTCAGGCGTCAGCGTGCAGACAGCTCGTTAGCTGGGGTACTACTATGATCCAACAAAAATGTAATATTACTGGTCTCCTATTGAAATCGAGAGTGTCGTGTGGATCTCATGTCTCCTTGCGTCTATGACTTTGTGTTATTAAGTTCTGGAAGGAATTGCTTGTACTAATCGGCAAGCTGTCGAATTACTTATATTAGTTGGCAACCTATCCTCGCTGATCTCAATCATCTTCGTGTCTAATTCACAAGAAACATGGCATTTCACCTGTTTACTTGTCAATATTTTTTTTGTTTTAGTTCAAGTTTAAATGACCTCGTTTTTGAGGTCACATCATAAGGGTTCATCTAATAGTTTTCCTGTTTGATTTTCATGCCAGACTTTTCCTAATCCTTTGCAAGATCATCCGGCATATTCAACTGTCAAGTGAGGATTTCTTTCTATTTGACTTTTCTGCTTCTTTCTGATAACCTCTGATCTTTCTAGTTGTGCAATCTGTCAAACTGAACTTTCTATGCACACATTCACCAGGCAATATTTTGTCAATGCAGATGATACAGTCCCTGAAAAGGTAAATAATATCAGATGTGATTGTTCCGAATGTCAATGTTGTTTGTTGAGTGGTGATTGGTGAAATGACATGTTCTTTTTGCTACCACAGGTGGTTGTTCAGAAGAACAGTCCACGAGGAGTTCACTTCCGTCGTGCTGGACCTCGTCAGAGGGTATGACAACTTCGAAGTTATACACCTACTATTATCATTTGTGAGCAATGCATTATTTTTTCCATATAGTTATAACATAAATATTCAATCCTCAGGTGTATTTTGAGTCAGAAGAAGTGAAAGCTTGCATTGTAACCTGTGGAGGCCTTTGCCCTGGGCTCAATACTGTCATCAGAGAGTTGGTGTGTGGCTTGTCCCACATGTACAACGTTAGCAATGTCTTTGGAATTCAGGTTGGATTCATTCCAGATTACCTATACTGCTGGGTGCTAGAATGCATTACTATTCTTTCTGCACAATCAACTTGGCCCTTTCTTTATTTCTTTTTGAAGGAAAAATATGTTGATTGTTGAGTCTTGATATTTGGCATGTAAAACTCTTGCTACAAATAAATATGAATTTTGCAAATTTAAAGTCAGTTCAGAATTTGTTTGGTTGCATTGTAATGAAATAGTTGCAGGTTCTGGAATCTTCAGATTTTATTGTCTGATGTAGGACCACATTTTTTGTAATGCACATTACCAATTGTTATGAACTTTGTGCCAGCTAGTGGTTTTGCAATGACAATGTATGCATCATGATTGCAGTGAATCAGTGAGATCAAACTTCAATCCTATTTGTAGTTTATCCATGAAACGTCTGTCATCTTGTAACATGTTGTAAGCAATTTTGCAGAATGGGTACAAGGGGTTCTATTCGAGCAATTATCTTCCCATGACACCAAAGAGTGTGAATGATATCCACAAACGAGGTGGTACAGTTCTTGGAACATCACGAGGTGGCCATGATACCAAAAAGATTGTTGACAACATTCAAGATCGTGGAATTAATCAGGTATATGCTTGCTGATTAGTGCTTCTTTGCATAACCCTTATTTTGGAGGCTAAGAAAATGTTCTCCTTTACCACATCTAGGTGTACATTATAGGAGGAGATGGAACTCAGAAGGGTGCATATGAGATTTACAAGGTAATCATTCTCATGAGTATGTCTGACTTTCATGGTTCAGAACTTCAGATACTGTCAAACCATGCCATCTGCGCATTTCTATGATGTCTGTTCACGTGCGCTCAAGCAGTAGGGATTTTGAATGTGCTCAATTTATGTATTTGTACATAAACCTTTTTTCCTTCTTAATTGAGCGGCAGAGCTCCTGCCTTTTACTTAAAAAAAAATGTAATCCAGAAGTTAGTTTTTTATTATGCTCTATTTTTAAAATTACCGCAGGAAATTCGGAGACGTGGTCTACAAGTAGCAGTTGCTGGTATTCCCAAGACTATTGATAATGATATAGCGGTAACTTTTGGCTACTTGTTCTTTTTTCAGCTTTGCATAGATGCTTTTGCTGCATACCTCTTAATTTGAAAGACTGCAGTGCAGCGACCTGGAGTATGCTGATTATTCGTATATACATTCTTAGGTTATAGACAAGTCATTTGGTTTTGATAGTGCTGTAGAAGAAGCTCAGCGGGCCATCAATGCAGCTCATGTGGAAGCTTCAAGTGCTGAAAATGGAATAGGCTTAGTGAAGCTTATGGGTCGCTATAGTGGTTAGTTTTCCTGCCTACAAACTGAAGAATGTTCACCCTTTGTCAAAGCGTGGTATTTTTTTCGTTTTAACTCTTTCATTGTGTTGGACTTACTGTGATACTTCCTTTATGATGCAGGGTTTATTGCCATGTATGCTACTCTTGCAAGCAGAGATGTGGTGAGTTAATGCCTTCTATTTATGCCTCAACTAATCCAGTCAATATTCTCTAGTTTCTTCAAGTGTCCTATTTTACATATTTGGCCCTGTTGCCCTTTTATATTCTGCCACTTTGTAAATATAATAACCACTTAATATTCATAATCTTCTTTGAAGATGGGCCTAATTATCCATGTCCATCTTATGTAGGACTGCTGCTTGATTCCTGAGTCACCCTTTTATTTGGAAGGGGAAGGTGGACTCTTTGAGTATATAGATAGGAGGTTGAAGGAGAACAACCACATGGTTATTGTTGTGGCGGAGGGAGCTGGACAGGATCTTATTGCTCAAAGTATACCTGCTGCAGATCAGCAAGATGCGTCTGGAAATAAGCTGCTTCTTGATGTTGGTCTCTGGTTGACTCACAAGATTAAGGTACATTCCTATTAGCCCATTTTCATCACTACATCTTGATTCCACCTTTTGTAGACTATCGTTGCTTGAAATGGCAGTTTGACATGCACTTTGTGCGCATCTTTCTAATTTTCACTAAAACTAGAAGAACGTACACATGGATGTGACATGTCTTGGGTTTGAAACAAGTCTACTATAGGCAAGTAAAAATGAAAGTGATGATAGGTTTAGCAACTTAATGTCCAAGTTTTTTTTGGTATTGGGTTTGAAATGAGTGACTGATTAGTGTTTCTGTGGTGCTGCTCCAAAGTTTCTCTGAGCAATTTTGTTGCATTATTGCTTTGTAGGATTATTGCAAGAGCAAGAAGATGGAGATGACTATTAAATACATAGGTATTCATCTTTTGTTTACTTCATCAACAGTGTTAGTTTGTAATTTATAGCATGTCAACGAATCTGATGAAGTGCCTGCCATTTTTCTTTGTAGATCCAACTTACATGATCCGTGCTATTCCAAGCAATGCATCAGACAATGTCTATTGCACGCTGCTCGCACATAGTGCCATTCATGGTGCAATGGCAGGATACAGCTTTACAGTCGGAATGGTTAATGGCAGGCATGCATATATACCATTTCATGTGAGTATAACTTTCTGCATCCCTTCCATAAACAGCGATAATATTAGTATGCCCTTTTCTGCCGGTTTTTTCATTCTCGGAACATACAGGAGAGCTGTATATCATTTCATTGAGAAGAAAGGAAACTACAAGGGAAAGGAAGCAAGCTCCCAAACCCAGACACACCCTTTAATAGCAATTACTAGGTTTCACCACGCATAGTACATACGCACCTAGAACTACAACCCAAGGACAGTAGCTACATGTCATCCTTAGATGCCTGAACCTTTTGGTACATTTTGACAATCTTGCTCGCTGCATACCTGAAAAGAAGTTAATTCAACTCGGTGTAATGCTGAACAAGTCTTGTGCTCGATTGAACAAGCACATAAGGAGTCTACACTAAACATTAGCAATCACATTGAGCTGCACGGGGTTTGAATTTACAGAGCACCTTGGTAGACATTGAAGCTTAACTAAAATTTCTTTTGTATATTTGCTTCCAAAGAGAGTTGCAATGTCTTCTGGGCAGGAAAGAGATTTGCTTCCATATGGGGGACACAAAATTCTTCCCTAACTCTCGTAATGTTACTTCTGCATTCTACATGACTAAATTTACTCTGACCACAGAGGGTAACATCTACAAGGAACAAGGTGAGGATAACTGACAGGATGTGGGCGAGGTTGCTGTCTTCAACCAACCAGCCGAGTTTCCTGAGCCAGAAGGACATCGACGCGGCTAGAGAAGCCGATAAGGCGGCCAACCGCCTGAAGAGCGGAGAGGATGCGAAGAACCAATCTGCATCAGTGTTGGCAAATGGTGAGAAATAGTATGCTTTTGACGGTTCTTTGTTGTGTACAGTAGCTGCTGCAAACTGGCTGTGGCCAGTAGGCCAAAACTGCGAATTTGATGAGTTTTGCTTCCATTTGCATCCGAACAGAATTCACATAATAAAAGCTTCATAGTGTGTATTGCGTTAGCAAACATTTACTAGTGCTCTGCAATTTGCTTGTGTTGTTCATGTGTGTGCCGGACTGCCGGCCTCCATCTGCTGCCGTTGCGGTTCATCTGAAGGAAGGCAGTGGCCACCACAGATGATACTCTGGTGTCATGGGTGCGAGCGGCAGCTCTTCTGCTAGAAAGTTCCCTGTGGCCGTGTTTCCGGCGTGACGATATCACGAGAGGTCACTCTTTCCGCTGCTCGATGTATCGTCCCGTGTCCCACCAAACTAGCCGTCGATCGTCCATGGACCATGATCCTCTCTATTCATGTTGGCCTCAAGTTGTCTCTTGTTTTCGTCCCACCGCTCTGCACGTCTGTTGCGCTTGGTCAGCAAGCTTCCATGCTCAGTTCTTCCCTGATGCCTGATGGCCCTACGTTTTTGCATGGGGAGAAGACACCGACGGCGTCGTCGAAGCGCAACCCGCCGCGCCGACGCCATCACAGCAGCCAGCAACCGATGTTCCTGTGCCACAACCTGCAAGACCGGACATGGACAAAGCGAGGGCACCCGAATCCGTCAATGCAGACGACGCCAGTGCAGCTGCGGGTGATCAGGAGGAGCAGGCGAACGAAGAAGCAGAAACCGCGGAGACCGACGTTGCAGGCGGCACCCGGACGCAGGTGGAGGTGAAGCCGACGCCCGGAACAAACGCCTCGTGTTCGTGGCCCGCGACGGCGCCGGACATGCCAGAACGCGACAACGTGGCGCCGGCGCCCCGAACCGAACACGCACAGGCGGCCGTGTCGGAGCCGGACGTCTACACCGCGAAGCCCGAAGGCTGCACCACGCCGCCGCCGCCGCCGGTGCACGACTCGGAGGGGTCCGACACGCAGAGCGCCGACGGCCGCGGGAGCCCATTGCACGGGATGCAGACGGAGGCCGGCGCGAGCGTGAAGCGGGATGTGGCTGCCTCCAAGTCGAGGCTGTTCGCGTTCCGGTCTTTCACGCGGGACAAGAAGGTGGTCAAGCCCGCCGGGGCCGCAGACACGGCGTCTCCAGATAGACACAAGGTGGGGGAGGCGGGCGTGGAGACCAAGGACAAGAGCAAGGAGAGACGCAAGAGGTTCTGGAAGTGATCAAGTGATCGATGTGGCGTCCTAGTTTTTGCCATGAAAACCATCCACAGCACATCGCGCCGTGGCGACGGGCGCGTCACACAACGATGACCGTAGAATGCAACATGCATTGTGGCGGTGTAGTTTAACCTTCTGTTTAGCACCATGTAAGTATCATGATATAGGTATATAACATGAATTTGTTGATTCCCTTTTAATGTATGTTGAGGTTACGAGCACTTGGTGCTACATTGTTGTATGGGAATGGCTTTTTCATTTTGGACATCATTTTCTTTTAATTTTCACAACATCGTCCGGAAGACGTTTCCGAAACTAGTTTGATAGCACTAGAAACCAGGGCGCGGCGTTGCCGCGCCTGCCTTAAGCACCTCGCCTAGATTTGGGCCAGTATTTCATTGCAATGGATAGCATGCACGTCCCTGGTTTGTATGTTTGACATGTCTAGATAATGAAGCATTGTCTCCGCATCCGCTATAAGATACCTTTTCAAATGCTCCAAGATAAGGGCCTGGCTACCTTTTTAATGATCCAATTATTATTATACCGAGAAATTGTTTGAAGATGGTTTGCCATTTCTCTACTGCCGCTTGTGAACCACATGTGAGCTAGCTCTGCAAATTTCCAATTCACTATATAGCAGCATATAATCTGTAACCGGCATTAGTCAATTAATGGGTAGAATATTTTTAAAGGCAATGTTAACTTTTGTGTTTGCAGAAGATATGTGGCAGATTTTTACAACGATATTAGTGCAGGCATAGGTACTAGTGCATATGGCTCCGATAATGGCAAGGATCTGTCAAATACACTGCAACTATGAATAAACATAGTCTAGTTATATCCATGCTTGAAGGCCACGATACATTTAGTAATCAGTAAATGAAAAAGAGGGCAGGTATGATCTTTTTGTATTTACCATCATACATCGTCTAGCTTCAGGAACTTTGTATGTTGCGTTTATCAGGCAGATGAAACGGTGAGTTGCAATCACGACGTTCTGAACTGGCATTTCATTGAACAGCCTAGGGGCTTCTATCATGCAGCTGCAGCACGTATGGAGTTTTTTTTTTTTTTTTTTTTTTTTTTTTTTTGAAAGCAGCACGTATGGAGTTGGCAAGGAGGCCTCGCTCCACACGCTACCTCTGTCGTCGTTGCCCCAAACCGTACTGTGTCATTGCAGGCCTTGGGCGCCTAGTCAGGGGAGTCGAGCTTGCAGTGTAGCACCGGCGTTTTTTTTTATATAACAATAGGACCGGCGTTGATACAGGCGCAGCCATATGCTGCAAGAGGAGGAGAAAGGCGATGGAACATGGGCGTGAATGCAGGATATGGCTAGGAAGAGCGGCGGCCCACGCCGCGAAGATCAAGCCTCCAAGAAACAGCGAGCTTGGTTCGGCCATGCTGCCGACGCATCCAAGGCAGCCCCACGCGCACTGCGGAAGAAGAGTGCCGGGACCCGGGAGGGCAATGGAGAATGGTGCTGCAGGCACAGTCGGAACTGACAGTTGGAGTACTGTATTATGAGAGAAATGGGCGAGCGCAGAGGTAGGCGACGTTGCTCAGCCGAGCAGGTTTCGCGACAGTTCGAGAGCGGCCGCGTTTATAGGGAGCACTTATAATTTGAAGGGCGACAGACTCGCGAGAGAATCCGACATCCGACGGCCTCCAAACTGGAGGCGACGTGGCCGAATAAAATGCCAGCGACGTGGCCGAATAAGGTGCGAGATGCTATGGTACGACTTTCGTCTTTTAAAAGATTACGTTGATGAAATAAATACGGTAATCCCGCCTGACATTTAAATTCTAGTGTAAGAACATTGCACCAAGAAGAGCATAAACGCCCTGCAATTTAACAGCTAGAGTAAAAATGACAAATGGTTACATCCCAGATCCCACCAAACTCTCGGGACTATTATATAAAAAGATTGAATATCAGACCATGCTAAGAAAGGTTTATCATTTCATTATTACGATTCAAATTCTGCAATATTCCTAGTATTTGTCATGCTGAAGGTTCAGCGCTTATGTAGCTGGTAGCCAATTTCGGTGCCACAATGTAGAGGAGAGGCAGCAAGTTACATGACTTGTTTGCATTGTTGGGAACTGAGATACAAAAAAACGAAAAGAAAAGAAAAAGTGGCCTTCTATAGTTCTATTCTATCATAGGAATTTTTAGAAGGCTATATGGATAGGAAGACATGTTCACTCTCAAAGCAAAGTAGAAAATCTTGATGAAAGATCATTAGATGCCTCCAAACTGCTGATGCTAGAAATCTCTGCTCCACCAACACCATTGATTCATGTGGATGATGAAAAGCGAGAACTGCCAAGGCCTGATCCATCGATGTACCATGGAGCAGCTGAGGCTTTCTCCACAGATCCGTTACTCATTTGCCCGACAGTCCCAATATCTGAACGATGGACCTTCTTTGCTGCATATAATGATGAACACTCATAAGCTATAAGAACATTCATAAGCTACTGTACCGAGTGTATTCTAGCCTTCATCTTTTGATATGTAAATGAAACACAAAGTAGAATCTTGAAATATGCTCCTCATCATTCGAAGAAATATAACTTTGCATGCTGGAAGTAGTTTGCAATTTTCGTATGCACAGAGCAGGAATATAACTCATGCATGATAAAGCTAATAAAGTTTCCGTGAAAGCAGAAATGCATAGGGCCCACCAAACACATGCGCATAAAATAAAATGGGTTACAGAAGTACATACGGGCAGTTATATTCAGATCAATCAGGCCACGACTCAAAGAATCAGCCCATATGCCAGACTTGACCTTAAAGGCTCCTTTCTTCATATCTGTTTTTGATGCTGACATAGAGGCCAGCTCCGGCTTTGGGGGTGAACTGTTCAAGGATTTGATAGCAGTTGCTTTAGGCAATTCCGTATGTGAAGTGAAGGCACCAAAATTCAGCTCCTCTAAAGGACCATCATTGGAATTTTTGACACTTAGAGAAGGATCAAGTCTTGGTTCATTAAGACCTGAACCTGTATTTGAAGAGAATACATCTGAGTCAGATCCATCAAGATTCCTCACTGCAATTGCAGCAAAAGGATCAAAATCTGCAGCAACTGAATGTTGGTGAATTGGGCTTTTAGATTTGCCTGGTGTGTCACAAGCTGAGAACTCTGTGTCTGGAGGGAATGATGTTGCGAAGGATGGTTGGAAAGGATCGAAAACAGAGGCTGAAGAATGTGCAAGGGAAGATGGATTATTCTCTGAGGATTTATTACTTCCACGGCCTGAGAATTCTGTAGCTGAATTAATGGAATCAGCAAATGATGATCTGCCCGCAAATAGATCAATAATGTCCTGTAATGACATCCGGGAAGTAGCAGTTAGGAAACTGGTGCTAATATAATAAGTAATTGTAATCATCAAGTGTTTCATTAATCAAGTTTGTAAAGTGTTGACTGCAATATATGTAAAATGAAGTAAATTATTAAAAAGGTATCGCTAGATAATATATTAGGTAAACCTGTGCGTGAGAACCAGTTGCTGGAGTAGCAGAATGGAAATCTGCATTAGCAAATAAATCAACTTGTGGCACAGAAGCAGTTCCAACATGTGGCAGAGCTCTTGAAGTAGATGCAGTGGTGTCCACAAGGTCATCCATTAAACTTGGTCCAAAGAGATCCATATGATTAGAGCTCACATTAGCTGTTCCTGATACATTTTAAAGGTAGAGATAAGTATAATGTCTGACAACAAAGTGATAGATGTGGTCAAATTGAAATAAATTTATAGAAAAATCTTTGTGCCTTAGCTTGTTATATTATTACCCAAAAGAATGCTGACACAAGCTTCGGCACATGTACATACATAGCAAAATAACAATGGCTACCAACACAACGCAACCATTCTAACACGACAATCACACCAGAATGTTCCACAAGTAGAGGAATACAGACCAGATGTGGAAGGTCCTCGGGGGTTGAAGTCGTCATCATCATCTTTATTTGCTGTCTGTGAAATTGTTTCTCCAGATGTGGAATGAAGATTTGATGATGACGATTTCAGGTCTGATGTTGTGGAATCTTGATTTCTACAACATACCACATATCTTTCAGGGTGACACACATCACAATTAAAAGAATTATCTAAGAAATGGTCGCTGAAGGGATTCTGAAGTAAATAGTTACCTCCTGTGACGCCTTCCTCCCTTTATTGGCTTATAGTTAGTTGCACTGCTTGTGTTTTTTCTCGATGTTCTTCTACTACTTCTAGAATTCGAAATTGTTTCTTTATTTCGGTTGCTACATTCCTTGTCTCTGTAGCTATTACTGGATGTGTCGGCTTCTTTTGAACTTCTACCAGATGAGTAGCTGTCACTGCCAAATGATGCTGTGCTTGACTTGTAAGTTACTCCAGTTGATGACAAACCAAAGTACCTACATTAATGATCCATGTTAAGATGAGATTTCTGCAAAGAGAACTGTGTTGCATCAGTAAGTCAGACAAGAATGGCTCACTTATCCCTGGTAGCAGCAGCGTTGTCTCTGATTTGCTGAAGTTTCTCCCTATCATCCACAGTAGCTAGAACATTTTCAGCCTTCTTTCGCACATTGAGCCCAACATCTTTTCCATTAGGCTCCACATACTCGAAACTTGTAAGTTTCTTCCCAAAAGGCAAACATTGGATGAGAACAGGTGTTGTAAGCAGTTAATTTTGAACTGAACAAGCTGATCACAGTCATGGCACATACCGCAATCTGTGAGCTATTGTCAATAATTTCGTCAACAACACGTTCAGTTCCATTAGCCAAAAGATACTCAATCACAGCCAATGCCTATAAATAAATGAGATAAAGCAAGTATTTAAGTTATGTACAAAGAAAGAATCTAAACACTGTATCCATCAACAATTTTTTTTTTTGTGAACCTTTTTTTTTTTTTGTGAACCGTATCCATCAACAATTAACTCCATATTATCATTTCTCTAAAAACCCTGACCTTATACACATGGCGCCAATTTGCACCAGTGTTCCCCAGCCGTTGCCACAACACATTCATGATTATTGTACCTTCACCACTGCAGAAAAAACAGTATAATAGAATGGGGAAAAGAATAACAATAAATTTAAGAAAGTGAGGTGGGGAGAAATTGAGATTTAGCACTCACTATCTTTTGGTGGCCCGGGCAATGTCAGCCAAGTCGGAACCGTGAGGACCCCACGGCTCGTCGCTGGTGGCATCTAGAACCTGCAGTCGAGAAGAAACCCTGGTGACTGAATTCTAATAAACAAATCTAAGAACCCAAACCATTGATGAACCAGGAAACATCTAGGTATGAAAGTTAGACCGAGTGCGGATTCCAATAGAAGAAAACCCCAACCTTCTGCTCGATTTCCGGCACCTTGAGCACCTTCAGGTTCACCTCCCTCTTTCTGCGTATAAATAAAAGAAAAAAAAAAGAAGAGGGAAAATGAAGAGCTAGCTGTTTACCAAAAGTTCTTTATATGTATTTATTTTAAGAAAAAAAAAAGAAGAAATGAGAAGAAACGCGGTTCTTACATCTCTCGGACGGTCTGATCGAGCACCTTAATGAAATCCATGGCGGCGAGGAGATTTGACAATCGCGGGCTCTACTCGGCTGCTTATCTCTTCGTCCTCTGGGGTTCCCTAGAGGGAGGATGCGCGAACGCGTTTGCTCTCTCTCTCTCTCTCTCTCTCGCTCTCTCTGGAGACTGGAGACGACAATGCGAGGCTCGTGCGCAAACGGAATATGCCCGGGCCGGCGTGGCGACCCGGGGAAAGGAAAACGGTGGCGCCGCAGGGCGGAATGGTACCGCCGCACGCGCAGTTCCACCGGCGGACCTGCGGCGCGGCTGCCACGTGTATCCTGCAGGCTGCAGGGACTCCGGTCCGGCTCGGCGGCTCCTCGTCAAGGTTGGACTTGTCTCAGGCCTCTGGATCTTTCTTGCGTCCTTTCCGGCTCTACTTCCGTGTTGGACCATCATCCCATGGGCCTTCGTGGGCTGGTTTCAGTTTCTGAATTTGCCATGCTGCATCGTCAGACGACGACTACGTGCTTCAGCACTCGGCCCTCCAGTTTTATTGGGCTTTCTCAATGTGGCCCATGATAGCCAAACTAAAACAATTTTTCGCGAAGAAACGGAAAACAATAACAAAAAAAGAAAGCAAGCAGAAGCGACACCGACCGACAGACGTGCGGAGCCGAGCAGCGGTGGCTCCTGCATCCACGCAGCTCGTACGCGTATTTCTTGGTAAGACATTGCCATCTGCCACTGGTTCTCCATCATGTGGCTGCCGCTCCAAATTATTGCGAACCGCGTCGAGGCGAGGCGATCCACCGATCCTGGTCGACGCGCGAGGGATGGGGGGATCTATGCAAATCTCAATGATATGTCCCCGCCCAGCCTTTTGACAAAACGGAGGGTGGGAATAATTGAGCCTAGGATGCATGCAATGCAATTCGACGAATAAAAATTAGCACTCGCTAATCATTGTACTTGTGCCCGCCCAACGCAACGCCTGTAGAGGTCTCTTAGGCATATATACAGTGAACTTAATCCTTATACAGGCTTGCAGTACAAGCCTACAAGGTCAGCAAAAAGGCCACTGGCCTGCTCGAAAAGCAGTGAGGAGGCATAGCAAGATTGTTTACTCTTTTTTTTTCCAGGTAATGAGCAAGACTGTTTACTGGAGTATTTATCAGAGAATGCCAGGAACAAACTTTCTGTGTACTCTTTCACTGGAAAAAAGAGGAATCATTTACTTATCTCCTGAAAGAATGCAAAATTTATTCCACCGGGAACAAGAATTGCCTCAGGGAGGAGTAACAAAAAAAAAAAAAAGAAAGAAAGAATCATGTAAAAGAGATAATTACATGTAAAGAATGACCAAAAAGAATGTTAATGATCTTGTACCGAATCTGTTCACAAATCTCTTCGGCTTCTCCAGCTTGCTTGGCTCAACTCGTCGCTACAATCCCGGCTGCCGAATTCCCTCAACTGGAACAATCTAATCTCCTCGGATTGTGGCTCTAAGAATACCTCGCTGCGTCCGGGTTGAAGGCCGTTGTTCAAATTAGAGTCTGCTAAACTATCTAGTGCTCTAACCACCTGGGAGATGAGACACAGTCACATTTTTATCCTTTTTTTTTTGTCAGTCATTCAGGAATAAGAGAAAAAGGTGTTGCAGAATATGTTACCTGCCCCATCCGTGGCCTCATTGCTGCAGAATGCCGAATGCATGCAGCTGCGGCTCCTATCATATGAAACATCTCGTTTTCATCGAACCTGTTTTCCATCCTAGGGTCAGGAAGGTCCCCAAACTCTCGATGCTCAATTGCCTTCATCAGAAGAGGTCGAGCCTGAAAATTTTCCAACATGCATAGGTTGAGTTAAGATCATAACAGCAGCAAAGCCTGTCCCAAGTCCAAATGCTAAGGTCTCACAATGAAAAATAGAAACGCACACACTGCCATGGTATCTGTTACAACTGATCTCATTGATTGGATACGGTTCATATTCTTCATTGTAATAGACACTGTTACTTTCTAACTATATCAAATAACTATGGATTAGCATCACTAGCGCTCATGTCAAAGCCAAGCTTGAGGGCTTGTTGAGCTAGAAGAGTGGTGATCCTTGGACACGCCACAATGGAAGTAGGTAGCCGGCAAGCTACCGAACATCGGGGGAAAATTCTTGTGTCTCCCTTGTGGTTTACATCTCTACGATTGCGCCCTTTAGGAATGTGTTCAGATCATTTGTGCAATGGGTCAGCTCCTTTCATGATTGCAACAGTTATAACTTATAATATAACTGGTGTTTTGCTTTGGTCCTGCATCAAGCTGCTTGAGTCATTGCTAAGTTCCCATCTGAACTTCTTTATTGCTGAACCACAGTATGAGACAGCAATAAATAAGTCCCTAGCACTCAAGCCACTTTTTGCATGCCACTCTGGAAGATTAATGAGGTTGCCCACTTTACAAAAGGTACAGTTCCTAGAACTTTTAGCAACTGGGTTCCCTCCAGATCACTCTTGGTTGACATGCAATGCAAATGGGACCAGCGGAAGGATTAAACATATTATGAATAACAACCAGAATCAATGCCATGTCATGGAAGAAATACAAGGGCCGTTCAGCTTTTAAGGGAAAACAATAAATTAGTGAAAGCATCAGAAGAGAATTAGCTACTGAGGCATTCCACTTCCACATCAACTTAATGGATATTTATTGACGGCCTGTGGAGCAAGAAATCATCGAAGCTCGAAGAAGTCTAGACACATCCATTGGTGTATCACAAAATGATAATGTTATTTATTAGTGGATTTTGATCTTATGACTATGGGTACTGATTAAAAATCATAAATTTATGTACTCCCTCCGTCCCTAATTGACCGTCGCCGTTGGTTTTCGTGCCGCAAGTTTGACTCGATTTATACAAAATACGTACAACACTTTTATCTTCAAATAAATTTGTTAAAAAACTAGACGTAAAGATCTTTCCGATGATACTAATTATATATTATAAATATTAATATTTTTTAATATATAATTGCCGGCAGTATTTCTCGGGAAGCGCAGGGCGACAAACATTTAGGGACGGAGGGAGTA
>JAKNSH010022968.1:0-10022 GCA_027790015.1 Cymbopogon flexuosus
TATTACATTATGAATTTAATGAAACTAATTTCATGGTGTATGTTAAGTTAGTTTGACTTACAATAAAGTTAAAGAACTATGATTTGACACGGAGGGGAGTAATACATAAGTGTGAACATATTATGTATGTAGTGAAGCAAACGTTGGTTTTCATGTCCAGAAAATGTTAGGCTCTCATTGTTTCATTTCAGTAGTCTGCAATTTGTGGCCACACGGTGGAGGGACCCCAAGTATTTTTTAAATTGGGACCTTACAGTACAAGATAAAAACTGCAATGCTATAGAGTTTTATGACTGTGGCTGTTGTTATCTTTCACAGTGATTCGACTTTTTGTATTGTAGGCAGCTGTACACTGTTCGCGATGGTGGGACCGTTGCCTTAGATTGGTTACTAGCCTCTGATCTTGAAGGTTCTGCAAGTTTAGATAGTTTAAGATTGATTAGCAAGCAAATGCATGATTAACCTTTTCCTTTTGGTGCTATGTTGCAGCTGGAGATGTTGGCACTTGTGATGGAACCATTTCTAAGGATGATTCAACACCACTTCTTGTTGTGATACCTGGGCTAACTAGTGATTCTAGTGCTGCTGTAAGTCGATCAGTTTAAACAAGAACTGAAAGTTGACTGTATAATGCCTGTTTCAATTTAGCTACTTTTATTATTATTTATTCTAAACAAGATGCGGGGAGTTTGTTGCAGTATGTGAAGCACTTGGTCTACTCTATGGCAATCAAAGGATGGAATGTTGTTGTAAGCAACCACAGGGGTTTGGGTGGCATCTCCATAACAGTAAGTTCTACCATAGATCGAAACTTATGGTAAGACACGATTTTCAAAACCAAGGAATTTTTTAAATTTAGTTAAACTTAAAAAAATTATTCATACCAGAAGAATCATCACCAAAATTAGTTACTGATACAAGGTCTGGCTGCCTATTGTTACTTTTTTTTTTCTGTTGGCAGTCTGATTGCTTTTACAATGCCGGATGGACGGAAGATATGCGTGAAGTCGTTAATTTCCTTCACCAAGAGTATCCAAAGGCTCCACTATTCACTGTTGGGACAAGCATAGGTGCCAATATTGTGGTGGGTTTAGTCCCCCCCCTTTTCCCACCCTGTGAAAAAATTGCTGCAGCTGTTACTTAATAGTTTAAGGTTTCATATATATCGCCCATTTAGGTCAAGTATCTTGGAGAAGAAGGTGAAAATACACCTGTAGCTGGTGCTGCATCTATTTGTTCTCCTCGGGATCTGCTGGTTAGTGACTATAGTTAATTAATTTAGCAGAGGTTTCACATCTTTTTCTGATTTTAAATTGAGTTTTGATGCAGAAATACTTTGATTTGCATTTCAATTGTACCACACCTGTGGTTTCAAATACTGTCACTTCAGTTTCTGTGCCTACCCATCTTTCCTCAGTGTCTTAGTTAACAAATTACAAATGCTGCTCTTCTGTCACTTCCATTTCACAACGCAACACTTTGATTATTACTGATTATACATAGTATATTGTTATATCACTGCAATTATGCAGGTGACCAACAGATTTATTTCACGCAAGCTTGTGCAGCGATGTTATGATAGAGCTCTTGCAATTGGTCTCAAAGGATATGCAAAATTGTATGTACTTGTTAAGCCCTTCACCATGCAATCTTGTGAACCTTACCTTTATGTTTTTCTGCTAATTAATGTTTACTAATTACTGAAAAAGTCCTTGCCACATTAATTGACTTTGATGATGTTTTTCCTTCCTGTATTGCCACCATTTTTAACTTCACAGATCTTTCTTTGTCTAATAATGCAACTGAACAATACAATAGATTCTACTTTTGTTCCATACTCTTTTTCAGCTGTGTTACTTTTGCAGACATCAGCCAGTCTTGGCACGACTTGCAAACTGGGAAGCTATTACATCGGTAAGATAGCATTGTTGGTCCGAATTTTCATAGTGATGTAGTCCATTTAAGTTTGACTATATTTTAATATATTAGCTGGTTATACGACATGTTTTGCTTACACTTACCCCCTCAGCCCCTCTTTTTCTTTTCATCAGTCGCACTCTATCCGGGAATTTGACCGCCATGCCACTTGTGTTGTTGCAAAATATGAGGTACATTCTTTATAATGCTAAATCTGCACCATCTTCTTTCGCAAAATCAGCAAAAGTATTCATATTTTAGATTGTCTAAAAATTATTGGTTACAGTTTCACTGCTCTCTGTGCTAATAGGTGGATGGACTCCCCCCCCCCCCCCCCCACCCCCACACACGCAGAGCCCTGCGCCCCATTTTTCTTGTGGACTACTCTTCCCTTAGAATGGACTGACACAGTACAGCGTGTCCAGTCAAAACATTTTTTTTTACCAAAATGCTGACTAAAATATGTAGCTTACATGGTGGAATTAGCTTATCCATGATAAATTGATAATTACATAACATCGCACCTCTTTCAAATATGCGGATGCGATTCTAAAATAATTTCGTCAAAACAGCATCTCGTTGACTTTGAGAATTGGGAAACTGGCTGGTGACTATTGAAAATGCAAAAGTTGAAGAAATTTGACGCAACAGTGCTATTACCCCAAAAAAATACAGAGCAGTCACATAAAAAGATTAAAGAGAAGTTCCAAGAACACTCAAAATTTAGGCACTAGTTTAAACAGTGAACCATTGTTAACAATCAGATGAGTAGATGGCTCCATATTGAAAGCATGTAATGGTCTGCTCAATCTCATGTTGCACACTTGAGCCTCTTGCTTGATTTCTTTTCTCGAACAACGTAGGAGAGCTGTGTGTCATTTCATTGAGGGATAAAGTACAAAGGGAGGGACAAATCCATCCCCTCCCAGACACCCCACACACACACACCAGGCTTTTAGGTTAACAGACACACCACTTTACAAAATAGTAACAACCAGGAATAAGGCTAAAACCTAAAGGAAAAGCCTCTTGCTTGATTGAATCCAGCATCCAAGTGAGATTATCATATGGTATTTTGTGACCTCACTAGTAGCATGGATTACATGTGTTTGGTTTCAGCTCTTAATAAATCAAAGAAAACCTGAAACACTTGCTACTCATAGTGACAGTAGAAGCAAGGGTTACATTTATTGTTAGAGGACTTGTGGCAGCATCAAGGATTGCAGCCTTGGAATTTGCAGGCCCATGGGAAAATATTGAATTGGACACCTTAGTTCTGGACTGATGGCACAATAACACTTTTTTACTGCCGAGATGAGAAAGATGTATTAGGAGTTTCAGCCAGTTCTTAGCATACAAATTTTATTTGTGAAGTATTTATACTTTATATAATACAGGTTACTTGAACATGAATCATATAATTGGTATTTAATTTGAGCTCCAAGTTTCCACCAGAAAATTCATGACCTAGAGAACTTATCAATGTAACTCAATAACAATCATGAGTCTTTTGATTCAGATAGCTGGTGCTATTTAAAACCATACTCCCTTTGTCGTAATTTAGGTGTTGTGTAATTTTCAAGAGTGAATCCATGTAGTGACTAGCTCCTTTCAGACAGTAGACACATTCTACCGCAAGTGCAGCAGTGCAAATTATATCAGCAATGTGTCAGTTCCCCTGCTTTGTATCAGTGCCTTAGATGACCCCCTCTGCACAAGGGAGGCTATTCCTTGGGATGAATGCAGGTAAACATACGATGAAAGCTCACTATTCTGAATACTTTTTGCCTTTTTGGTTTAATGTGTTGATAAGGCCCCTATGCATGCGCTGATTTAGGGCAAACAAAAACATTGTATTGGCAACTACTCCTAATGGCGGACATCTTGCTTTCTTTGAAGGCTTAACTGCTAGAAAGCTTTGGTAAGTTATTTGGCAATAATGTTTAGCATCAATTACTCAGTTTTTGCCACTGCGTCTCCATTTTAACTTAAGATGTGACTTCGGTCTATTTGATCAGCCAATAGTGATTGACGTTCGGCCTGTATCTATCTAAATGCTGGACAGGTGGGTACGACCTGTTTGCGAGTTCCTCTGTGCTCTGCATGATGGCCCCTACATGCATCGGCAGAAGGTGGTGCTTGGTTATCAGCTCTAAATGCTTTTAACGTATCAGCTCTGGTTAACACAATATAACATGTTATAGTTGAATGCAGGCACAAGAGCATGATTTGCACTCATCGTTGGAATCATCAATTGACAAGAGCCCATATGTGAATTTCATGGAAGATGGAATGGTAGCTGCAGTAACAAATGATGGTCCTAACAATGGTGACTCCTTGCATAATGAGATTTCTGGTGAAACTGAACTCAATGATAGCATGGCTGTCCAACACGTACAACAGAATCAGAACACCGGAGCAATACAAAATGAGAGTGACAGTTGGGTGGATAATAAAAACAGCTCAGAAGGGAATGCAATGATGGTTCAAGCACATGGAGGATCTCAAGAACAGCGAGAAGAGCCATATGAGAACAAAATCTGTGAAGCCATTGGTCCTGTTAAGAAATCCATAAACCAACTCAGTCGATCCCAGGGGAAGTCAGTCTGGCTGCTTGCTTACATTGCTCTTGTAACCTCTTGGCCGTTGCTTGGGGCCGGTTTTTTCTTCTTCAGGAAAAGGTTTAGTAATTCTCTGTTAGCTAGGAAGCTGAAGAAATTGTAAACAGAGCTAACACTACCATATGTAACACGTCAAATCAAATCCTTGTATGTATGCAACATTCGGTAACAAAAAAAAAGACCTACATGAGAAAGGATATCCAAACAAGCCATTCCTTACTCGGGATGTTCTTTTTTTGCCCTGGGCACAAGGAATTTCTTCTTGGTGCAAAACTGACGGGGCGACCGTATTTGCCACAATCTACGTTGGGTTAAAGTGGATATGAGTGTATTTGAACCTAGTTTTACTCCAACAAGATACATGTGCATCCAAACAAGGCTGAAGGCGATTTCTACAGACGTGCCACCGACCACTCAGGACACATACATGCAGCTCTGTTCATCTCGCTAAAAAAACTCAGGTCAGGAACATTGGCAAGGCGAGACTCATATGTTTTTCAATCCAAGTCAGGACTGAGGGGCAGACTACAAGGCTCCTGGCTCCTGCGTCCACTAGGCTACAGGCTTGCACCCACTAGATACCGACCATTCACGCAAAATTTGCTAATAAGTAAAAGATCCAGCTGAAACATAATAGCTGAACATTTGGATTTTTCATTTTTCTATTTTTTTAGGATACTTCCTAGCATTTATTCCATGCCAACCCTTCTCCCTCTAGTCACAAACAAATGCATTTTGAAGTTTTCTAAAGTCAACGATCGTTTTGAAGTTGTCTAAATTCTACTGAGTCTAGACTTATGACCCTAATTCTTTTTCCAATATCTTCATATTGTAACAGATGTATACTTCTGTAAAAGGTGAAGAAATCCTAGCTCAACTAGTTAGGTGAGAGGTGTAGTCATGCACCCAACCACCCAAGTTCAATAGAAAAACACATAGTTCCTCCTAGGTTGGATCTACCTGTATCACTTCCATGTTGAAACTCAATACATAAAAAGTAACTTATGGTCAAAGTTTTGAATTGTTGACCTCAGACAACCTAGAAACATCTCATATTTCATATTTGTGATGGGAAACAAAACTGCAAGACTTTGTTCTATGAATTTTGGCAATTTCAAAGGTTACATCCATGTTTGCATCTACAATGTAAAACAAGATAGAGACAGATACCATATCTATTTTTTTATGAAGTATGCCCAGCTGCTACAGGAATTCATGATCATCAAGAATAATAATAGCTATAGACACTCCTCGCAGTCATCCAGGATTTCCAGCACTTAATTCTTGAGTGGCCTTCTGAGAAGCAACACACAAACTTTAGCAAACTTCCACATCACTAAATCATTTGATTCTCCCATAATAAGGATTTTTTTTCTCTTCTCTCAATCCTTTTTGTCACGAGCAAGTCGAGCCCGGTGCCTAAGTTCTGCTCTCTTCCATTTCACCATCAATCGACATAATGCAATAAGGCTGCTAATCTGGAATGATCAAAGAGTAGAAAGATAAGCATCATATATAAGCTAAATTGCAATAGACAGCTGAATATAATGAACAGAAACCTTTACATCAGGTAAGCCAGATTTTTACTAACCACACTGATGATAGATATGAAGATAAGGGGCCCAGACCAGACAACAGAGATGAAAACTCCAGAATGGTCAAAATAATTCCGACTGGTAAAGCTCTTCCAGTGCTCTCCCAGGTATCGGTTCATCTTTTCAGCTAGATACACTCCTGAATCTGCATAGGTAAACCATGAACCTGATCAGAACCAAAGCAAATCAAAATATGAGATTTCAAATTCCCAATCTTAAATCTCACTGCAATTTAGTGTTGCAAGATACTGTGAGATAATATTCATACCATTATTGGTTTCTTCAGCAAAATACAAAAATAAGTCATGCCATTATATCATTAGAACTCGACAGTAAGTTAAGTGATGTGGATTAAGGAGCACATACTAGCTACCATCCAATTGAAAAATGCTAGGGAATTTTCTTTTCATAGTGTGTCAGTGTTGAAGAAACTAATTTACTTACTTTAGTTAGTGAGATATGCACTAGCCCGTGATATTATTAATAAATTGGTGTATAAACATCTAAAATTGTTCTTGGACTATTATTGAATAATAGATTGAAATCAATGTCAAGTTCAATTTCCCCCCATTGAATTCATTTCACACGGAAGGGTATGAATCACCAAAGTAGAAACACTAAACAAAATAAACCTGGATTAGAAATTGTGCTGACGAAATTTGAAACTGCAAATTTATCAGCATCGGGCAATTCTTGCTGTGGAACGTGGATGGAATCGTATACTCTTTGCCTCACCAACGATGTACTTGCTCATATGCAATGCTTGCTTAGTAATAACAGAAGGAACCAAAAAAAAAGACTCACAAGCAAGAAATAACAAGAATAGCTGGAAATTGGCATTCCTCCTGAACCCTACAGCAGTGAGCAGCAGAACCACATGGAATGCCATCAAGCACATGAGCCATGGCTCCTGAAACAGTAGCACATTCTTTCTCAGCTCTGGAAGTGAGAGAGGAAAGAAAAAACAAGGTCTTGGTGATCCGGATGCGATCTCCTATTAGGAGATCCGGAGAGAATACCGTCCAGTCGACGGCGCGGATGAAGGCGCGCAGGTTGTCGGCGGTGGGCCCCATGCCGCGGCGGAGCTCGGAGGAGAGCGCCTGCACGAGGCCCGACACCTGATCCAGGTGCGCCGTCACGGCAGCCTGCATCTCCTCCATCGGCTGACGCGCGCGGAGGAGCTCTGAATCGGACTGATCGGTTTTCTTCGGAAAGGAAAGAGCAGAGTTGTTTGCGTGCATAGCCCTGCGGAATAGTACGTGTTTTTCAATTGAGTACTCTTTTCAATTTTCATTCGGCCGGAGGGCCCTCTGATACTCCATGTACACTATGGCCCTGTTTACATACCATCCAAATTTCAAGTTTTTTTATTTTTTTTCCATCACATTAATTTTTAGCCGTTTGCATAGAGCATTAAATATAAATAAAAAATAACTAATTACACAGTTTAGTGGAAATCACGAGATGAATCTTTTGAGCCTGGTTGGTCCACGATTAGACAATATTTGCCAAATAAAACGAAAGTGGTACTATTCATCGGATTGAAATTTTTTACAATCTAAACGAGGCCTATGTAGTTTACAGTAACATGGGAGGACCAACAGTGCAAATCTTAGGTCTATCAGTGAAAGGTGGTAAGTAAGATATAGAATTTGAGAAACAAGGAAGATAGACATGAAGGATAAGATTACATATAAAGTCATTGTATTACAATGTGTAAAGACAAGGAGCAAGGATTGACAAGGGGGTAAGCATTGATTCCTTCAAATGTTCGTGCTTCATGAAGAGGACTATGAGATGTAAGGACAAGGTGGAAAGAATAGTGAAAAATGATAATAAGATAGAGTTTAATCCTTTGGTATTAGATCATGTGACTCGAGACATTTAACATTGATGAGATATCAAACAAGGATCAAGGATAATCAAATTATGACAAGATGGATCTTTAGCTCTTCATGTCCTATGACTAGAGATGCTATGATTGATTAGGATGGTAGCGGACGCTACCCTACTTAACAAAATTCATTCTTATCCTTGAAAAACATTGATAAGAACATGAAGTTGTCAAGGACATCTTTATGAAATTTTCTTTGGAGACATCACCTTTAAGGAACACCACATCACCCTCCCCTTATAAGAATCTCGTCCCGAGATTTGAAGAGAGTACCAAACATGACAAGGGATCGTTTGTTCAAGTTGTGGAGAGGAGTGGAGATCACTAGCCTAAGTAACAATGATCCTAGGACCTATGGGTTATGAGCACACCACGTTTCCACTAAGCCACTTTGATGAAGGCAAATGATTAAAGGGTTTGTTGTTGATGGTGATGTTTCTCTGTGTGTTGATTCTACAAGAGTTGAGATAAAGAAGAGCATGAAAACCAATGGTAGACATGGATGGTGTAAGATGACGTGAATAAGGATTGATCAAAAAAACAAGTAGGATAGAAGAAGCCACTACCCCACTTAACAAAGATTGAACTACATCTCAAGGCTCTACCTTTAGTACCTCCATTGAAACAAGAGACAGCACACAAGCATTACACAAAACAAGTCAAGCAAGCACACCGTCGATACTACACGTGCTTCTTCAACAATGGTGGGCATCCAAAAGGGCAGATTATAGATGATGAAGGGCCATCGATATTTTTGAATATGATAAGGTTAGAAAATTTTTTTTATAAATGAAACAATAGAAAATCAAAACTCAAGGGAGTAAGCAGTAATAGCTCAAAGGAAGCTATTCAAGGAGGGGATACAACAAACAAGGATGAGGAGATAGTCAAGGGATGATAAAATAGTTTTGTAGCAAAATAAGCTTTAGAATTCGTCCAGTGCTAACTAGGCATACGTCCTACAGTCAACACTGCTCTGATACCATTCTGTCACACCCTGGTTTTCAAAGAAGACCGAGGGTTGTCATATGTGTGCCCAGGAAGTCCACACATACAACAAAAAATGGAAATTATCAGATAAACAGTGTTAAATATGGCAGAAATATACTTATAGTAACACTTACATCTTATCAGAGTAACGCGGAACGTTGGCTAAAACTTCTCTTCAAGCACCATCTCGAGCAGGGACGGTTGACTGGGGGCTCTGTATGCCAAACACCTTAGGCAAATCTTCTAGAAAATCTCCATGATCATCTTTATCCTTTTACTAAGCAGCATTTGCCAACACACTGGTGTGGTTGGTAATAGCAAGGGTGAGTCCATGTCGAACTCAGCAAGTACAGGTGGAAAACAAACAATATGCATGGCTTAACAATGAATAGCTGACATGGTTTAACTGCAAGTGAGCATTTTAGTAGTTACATTAGGTTCATTAATTAAACAATGTACCACTAATCATCTGTGTATTTAAAACCCAACCCATTAGTTATGGTTCAAGTACAATTAAGATAGTTTGATTATAAATCATCATATTTAACCATTAGGGAGTACATCCCAAATCAAGCCACGAGGATATGACGCACCTCAGGCCCACAAGCTACGGGGATATGACGCACCCCGAGCCAAAGACAACTCAAGCTACGAGGATATGACGCACCTCGAGCCAACAACATCACATTAACCACCCTTAGTTCCATAGTCATCCATAGTTCTCAATTTATGTGAGGATTCCAGGCCGCTCATGACCGAGAGCTCGGCTGATATATCAGTTTATACTCTGCGCAGAGGTGTGCACGTTCACTTCAAGATGTGATTGCCCATTCGCCTGGGGTGATCGGCCCCTTAGCCCATTATCGAGACAGGCCGGCTGAGGTCACAACGAGGCTCTCCACAAGCCTCACAGATAGAGGTTGACTCACTAGTGTGCGTGGGTGCATGGCAACCCTCACCGATATTACGCATGGGTCCCCAAATTCACCATACACTACCCCACCA
>JAKNSH010022982.1:0-12466 GCA_027790015.1 Cymbopogon flexuosus
CGACGACGAGGTGGACGAAGACCGGGAGGACTTTATTCCACCATGGCAGCGCCGCCACCTCCACCAAGCTCGCGCCGCCGGAGAACCTAACCCTAAAAAAGGAACCTATAATCTACACCGCCGGACGAAAGCCTCCGATTCTCCACGCATCTGAAGCCCCGAGGGCCCCCGGAGGCGGAGGAACCGGCGACCTCGCCGGCGGGAGAACTGGAACGCCGAGGAGAGGGTTAGGGCAAAACCCTAGTTTTCTCTCGGCGTTCAAGCAAAGGCCGCCGGTATGTTTGGGGTGCCAGGCTCTCTGAAAGCAAGGTCAATAATAGAGTTAAATATTTGGCTACAGGTCAAAATATAAGAGTTATAAGTTGTACAATAGTTATATTTTTTTTTCTATAGAAAGGTTTATTATTTTAGTTATTATGTGTTACATTCTCTTTCATAACCTTCCTCACATACATTTTTATCTGAGCCCTACCAATATCTACACTTATGTGCCTAACTTGTTCGTACGAGAGCCAAACTTTCCACTTCAACAAAAATGTGAACTGAGGCCTTGTTCTCTTCATAGGAAAAAGTTAGAAAGTTGAATTCCAAACTCCTGTAGCACTTTCGTTCGTATTTGATAAATATTGTCTAATCATAGATTACCTAGGCTCAAAAGATTCGTCTCGTGATTTAGAACCAAACTATGTAATTAGTTACTTTTTTTTATCTATATTTAATGCTCCATATATCCGGCCAAAGATTGATGTGATGGTGATGTGATGGGGAGGAGTTAGAATTTTTAGCAAAGAGAATAAGGTCTGACTCTGCTATAAGCCAATTATTATACCTACTCTCAGGGCGTCCGCAATGGTAATAGCTAGTACTAGCTACGTAGTCAGCTGATGTGGAGGTGAGAGAAAGAGAAAATATTATTTTTTACTACTGGACCCATATGCTCATCTCATATGTCTTTGGGTTACATAAAATAGACTAGCTATTTGCTTGTAGCTAATGACTATTCTCTCTCCTACTTTTTCTTTGCCACATCATATCTAGCTCGCTAAATATATAACCATTGCGGACACCCTCAGCTCCTCACTCCCTCCTGACTGCCTTTAGGGAATAGTGATATCCCAGTCTACTCTCCTGAGTCCTGACTGCCTTTATATGCCTTTGGATTGGTACAGTCCAAGACATCAAACAATCTAGCATAACAATCTACAATATACAAATGCACAAAGTTGGTTTCCCGAAATGCAGAGGCCAGTTTCTTTGCCAAAGTGCTACCTACTACAGTTGCATATTATATGATATGATATGTGTATGTCTATATATTATACACGCACACATACTGAACTGACAGTGAAGTTCTGGCAGTTTTCAGTTAAGCGTTGCCATCAGAGCACAAGACAAAGCTGTATCCATGGGCCTTTTTCTTGTGACAACGTACTGCTGCTTAGGGGTTGGAAAAAAAAAATCCATGGGCTGTCCCCCCATTGAGAGAGGGTAACAAGTCGCTGTGATGCTTGAGAAGCCATCCTTTTCACTGCGATGGGATGAAGCGAAGTATTCAAATACTGGAGGGAATCTAGGAGAAGACAGCAAATTAGCAAGCGGCCTGGGCCAGCCAATCGTGAATCCACACTGCAACACAGGGACGTGCCAACAATAGCCATCGGCCAGGGATGCAACTACACCCGCTTCAATGTCCACTGCGCTTCTGATTTATTTATTTGTACTAAAAAAATTGAACGGCAATACAACCTTTTGCTTCTATTATTATCATTATATGCTTACAATGTTAGGAGTTGACTTTTTAGTCAATTTTTTTTATCATCGGCTATTTTTTTTGCCATACATATTGGAACTACCGGAAGATTCCTTAATTTAACTTTTTCTTCTGCCTTGTCAATTTCAGGTCAATCAAATTGACTGCCACGTCTTGGTTTACTCAACTCCGATCTGGCTGTCTGAGGATTTGGGAATCTATGAAGTCTTCCGCTTCACATGATTCTTTGGGTCTCACACTGTGTACATAAAGCTCACATGTATTTTTCTTTTTCTTTTTTTTTGTGGCAACGGCTTCCTGAGCGTGCTCGCTGTTCCCAACTGATCATAGATCAGCTGGTTGGGTTCCTTGGTGTGAAACCTGCCCACCAGGGTTCAAATCCTAGTGCTCGCATCTTTTCTTAGGATTTCCCAGGATTTTCTGACGCTACGCATTAAGTGTTAGGCGACGTCCCCTTCGACAGCGAGGCGCCTGTGGTGACTTTGTGAATTTGAAGATCTGCCTGCCAGTCCTTCGGAAGTGCTCATAGGGGTAGGGTTTGCGTACGTGTGTTCATAGGGGTGAGTGTGCGTGCGTATTGAGCGTCTGCTTTGTACTGTGTAATCTAAAAAACATTCCTCGCGTCAATCCGTGCGGCGGCGGCGGTGTTGCCTAACCCTAACGCGCTAGGCCGCGAGCAGCCAAGGTGAACGCCAGGCGAAGGCCACCTCAGGTTCTGTGGAGGTTTGAGGAGAGGAATGTTTTATCAGAGTCGGGTCGATCGGGATTCTGTGTTTGCCTTTACCAAATGCAGCTTTGGGTCTGCTTGAATCCTTGTAATACTTGTTATCTCAGGCTTAGGCTCTTCCGCCAAGTTGGCGGTCGCCCCTGATATGTCGTGAACCTTGAACTTGAATGTTTCGTTACTCCTGATACACTCTGAACCTTGAATATTTTGTTGCTTTTGGTAATACAAAAGCTGAGGGCTCTCCAATTTTCTCTAAATAATCTAACAACAACTCACAGAAACTCTTCATCTCATTTCTAAGAGATTTTAAAGAAAGAATACACTCCATCAGCTTCTTTATGCTTCTTTATATTTCCTCTGAATAGGATTTAGAAGTCATTTAGTGCTTCTTTATATTTCCTCTGAATAGGATTTAGAAGTCATTTAGGACAATGACACAGTCTCCAAAAGACAACTTTAACCTTGTGTTTTTTTTTAAAAAAAAAGTATTTATGAAAAAGTGATATATGTATACTTTTCTGAAAGTAGTTTTCAAGACAATATTCATATAATTTTAAATTTGCAAACTCAACAACTTAAAAGTTAATGATGATTTATATTCCTAATGTTTGACCTAAACCTCGTTCAAAACGACTTCTATACAGAGGGAGTATTTGGTTATCTAAATATAGGCAGTTTCTATTTGGATATCTCACTATAGCTCTGAAGTGCACATAAGATATAGAAATAGAACTATACAAAGACTTAGATTTTTAGATAAAGACTTGGAGATAATCTAACGATGTACAATCTTCAGATTCAGACTTTCAGCCCTCCACTAATTATGAACGGCAAGCAAAACTCCAAACAATCTTCTAAACCTTTTGGTACGCTACCAGTAGTAGCAGAGCCCGAGCACTAAAGAACGAGGGAATGTTATCAACTTGTATCTAGCTAACAGAAGCACCAGGATGAAATGTTGTGAGTTCTCGTTCCCGAGGAACTTCCGGACAAGCAAAAACAGGCTAGACAAAAGACAATAAGCAAAAGAGTGGCTCTGCATCATGTGACAAAATGTAGTGCTTGCTGCTTCTGTATCATGGCCTGGTGCTTCTGCCCCGCAATGTGGAACTCGTACACCTTTTGGCTGTTCACGACAACATTGCACACTCCGCAGATTCTTACCTCGTCCTGCGCTGCTCCAGCCTCAAGCACTCGCCTCTTCTTCACCTCTAGATCTTCCAGGGTTGCTGCTGAGCAGCTCCTCTTCTTCGTCGGCTGTACAGAGGGCACCACACAGTTGGATACAGCAGCAGCAGGTGCCATACTTGGAGCAATGACATTGCTTGGGGGCTTTATAATTGGTTTTGGGGTGATTGAGTCTTGTAATTTCTCCAAATTTTTCTTGTGCTTCTTCCCCTGCTTATGGATCATGAGAACTTCTAGTGTATCACACTGAATCTTGCACACCTCACATGGTGCTGGTTGGAGAGCCTTTGGCTTTTTCTTCATTTGTTTCCTAAAGGCATATTTCGGCACAGGATGCCCAAAATGAGCATTCCACTGGGCATGGTGCATGACTGGGGCTGCAGCTGGTTGTGTTATTTCATTGGAGGCTCTGGCAACTGCTGCCTACAGAAAGATGATTTGTGCAGGATTAATAACAAGGATCAACACAGAAACGATATCATGTAGCTAGTACATGACAATATGACATTAAGTATAACAAATCTAAGCAGTACTATTGTACACATGATGTGGTTACTCCTCCTGACTTCGGCTTTAGTGATGAATAAATTAGTTTTGTCGAAATCGAGTAGCATTTGCTGCTGCCGAATAAACCAACTTTTTTTTTGACAACATCGAATAAACCAACTTTAAGATGGGATATGATACTGACTAGACGAGCAGAGCAGTAACTAGCTAGCTTACTTTAACCAGCCAGGGGGTCATAGTACAACACATAACACAGGGTGATCAAACAGTGATAAATACAAAGAAAATCAGCGCACAAATTGAGGTTGTCAAATCTTGAAGGTCGTAGAGCTTGATGCACAGAAAATTGAAACAAACTTACTGGTACAATGAATAGCACGGATAGGGAATAAAAAATGGCAAATCCTTTTCTACAATAATAACCACGTATAAACACCTACACTGCATACTGTGGCAATCCCTTTCATGTGATACATGCATAACAAATCAGGCAAAGTGTGAGAAGCCTACGAGCTAAATAGTACAATATGCTGCACAGTGTATCTTTGAATTGCAAAGCTATACTTAGACCAACATGCTAGGACAAAGCAAAATGAAATTAGATCCTTTGGCACAAGTAGACAAGTATGTGTTTCAATGTTTCCAATACTTCACACATCAATTTCCACTTGCAATTTAAAGTTGAATTGATTCCCTTAATCATATTTTCTTGTTCATACACATTGCACATCACTAGCATTTTCTTCTACATAAAGCATGAATTATGGCACCTTTGCTCTGGTTCCCAAAAAAAAAAAAAAAAACTTGGTGTCTCCTAACCAGAGTGCTTTTGTCAAAGGAAGATGCATCCATGATAATTTTCTTTTGGTTCAGCAAACAGCCAAAGTGCTTCACAATAGCCCAGAATCCTTCTAAAACTTGGTGTCTCCTAATCAGAGTGCTTTTATCACATGCACGGGCACTTTTTCTGCAAGTTTTAAGACGGATTTTGGATCAGTGTAAACTCCTATGATCCTCCACAACAAGAATTTTAGTGAAAGGTGCGCCAGGGAAGTCGAGTCGGCAACAAAAGGGTCTGTGCCAAGGGTTTGTCCCCAATGCTCTTCAAAATGGTCATGGGTGTTCAAAATGCCTTCATAGATAAGTGGTATGGGATTACTGGAGCCTTTCCATCCTCGTGGCTCTAGTTAATGGTATCTCTATATGCCGATGATGGTCCTCTTCTTGCAGCCATGTACAGAATATTTGGAATTAATCAAGGATATTCTCAGGGTAATTTGGAGAGGCAACATTGGAGTCTTCTTTTCTCCAACAAAATAAAAATGGAGTCTTCTCTGACAGGTTCAATGCCATGAGCAAGACATCATAATTGTGCACGCCTCTATCACATGCACTGTACAGGATTTCCCTTGCAAATACCAAGGCTGATTTTTATTTTATGACATAATTGACAAGATAGCTTACAAATTACTTGGATGGAAGTGGAAAGCAGCAATGATGCTTCTCCGAGCTATGCTTACTACTATACCTATTGATATCAACGCATTGCTTTGGATTTTCCTTAGTGGGAAAAAAAAGCAATTGATAAGGTAAGAAGGGCTATATTATGGAAAGGTCGCAAGCAGGTGGATGGAGGCCATTGCCTAGTACCTTTTTTTTTTTTTTTTCTTGAGATAACATTTTTTAGCGAAAAATACAGCAGGGGAGGCCCAATGTGAGATTTTATTAAAAAACAAAGCCAGAAACTGAATTCTTCATAAAAAAAAAAGAAAATAAAAAGAAAGCCAGAAACTTACAGTCCAATCAAGAGGCTTAGGAAACCACTGCTCAGCTGAGAACGGAGGAAAACATAGCGCTTGTCTTCAGACATTCTAAGAGCTTGAAGTCTAGCCTCAACCAAGAAGGAGCATCTCTGTCAAATGAAAAGTTATTTCGCTGCTTCCATATGGCAGCAATGATGAAGATCTCCATAAAGAGATTTTGGTATTGCTGTTTCGACCGCATCATCATTTGGAAGAAATCAAGTGTTGCCAGTAGGCCTGACTGAATGGACAGCTGAAGAAGAGGTGGAAAGCAATTTCCTCAACACTCTTATTGCAGAGAATGCAATTATAGTTATTGCCCTCCAACTTGTGTTTTTTTTTCTTTTAAGAAGGTTCCTTGTGTTTAGCCTATCCATAATCAGGAGCCAGGAGAAGACTCTAAGTTTGTTACTGCATTTTGGGTCCAGATCCACAGAAAAGGAGCAGGGGGCTGAACATTCTGTAGGGGAAATTATATAATTTAGTAGATGTGCTGCTTCCCCAAATATAGTGCCAAGAGTCTTCTGTATCTTGTTGAACCAGTATAGATTGAATGTAATCTTGCATTCTTCGATATTCTTGATAAGCTTGTTCAGACAGAGGAAGGTGGAATTGTGAATGGAGGTGGTTGTTTGAAAGGAACTCCAACACAGAAATCTTCTTGTTTTTGGCAAAACAGAAAAGTCTCGGAAACTTGCTCTGCATGACATTGTCATTCCATAGGTCAGACCAGAAAAGAACAGTAGATCAGTTTTAGGATATCTTTCCACCAAAAAGACCTTTCTCCATAGTTGCATGTGGGATGTAACCATTGGAGTAGTGGCGACTGAGCATGCCAAACAATCTTGACCTAAGGAATGTCTATCCTGTTGTAGAATTTGTCTAGGTGTTTAAGGAGTAGAGCAGAGTTTTGGCTTCTAAGATTGATGATACCGAGCCCTCCCTTTGTTTTTGTGTTGCTGCATTTTTCCAGGCTACCAGATGTTTCATTTAAGCATTACTGTCAGAGCCTCTCCAAAGAGTGTCTTCGTGTTCTGTCAATGTACTCTATAACTGAAATAGGCAGCTGAAGAGTGCACATGGCATATGTAGGAAGAGAGGACTGGACTGAATTCGCTAACTCTAATCTTGCAGCATGGGAGAAAATTTGAAGTGGCTGGAAGTCTTCTTTCAACTTTGTTCATTATGAATCCAAAGTGCTCCACTCTCGGCTTGGTGGTGCCCATTGGCAATCCAAGGTATATGAAGGGGAGGGATTCTGGTTTGCATCCAAAAAACCCAGCCAACTGATGAGCTTCCTCAGGATAGAGATTTAGAGGCACCTAGCAGGACTTTTTATAGTTAACTCAAAGTCCAGTTAACTGTGAGAGATTCCAGCAATCCTTTTAGAGTGAAAAGTTCCATTTGGGAGGCTTTCATGATGAGAATGGTGTCGTCTGCATATTGGATAGTATACTAAGCTGTTCCATAGGAGGGGATAGTGGAGACCAAACAGTCCTTGAGTGTGTCCTTTTGTTAATAATGCACTGAACGAGATCAACAGCGAAAACAAAAAGAAGGGGTGAAAGAGGATCTCCCTGTCTCACTCCATGTCTGCATTGGAAGTGTTTTCCAGAATTCCAAGCACTCCATTAATAAGGATGGAAGAGGTTCCTGAATCAAGAATTCGTTTGATTCAGTCACACCAAGTGTCATCAAAGCCCAGCTGTTTCATCATCTGAGGGGGTGTTTGGTTCAACATCCAACTGGCTGTACCTTCTGCAAAAGTCAAAAAGCTAACCAAAGGGGTTTCACAGCTTCTCCAAAAGCAAGCTTTTGCCCAGTTCAACTTTCACAGCAGGGGGGAGCCTGCTTTCACCGGCTGTAGCTTCCTCAATTTCATGAAAATTACCCGCAATGCCATCTATTATGAAGAAAAAGGTTTCGTTCTTTCCCATTTTGTTCGCTCGGCTCTCTGCCCTGTGAGAGCGAGCTCCCATCACCGACGTTTCAAGCCTTGCCGACCAGCTCCCTCCCTCCCCGACGAGTGTGGCCCTGGATCCGGCGACCACGTACGCTGCCCTGTCCTCTCCAACTAGTGAGCGTCCTCCCCAACGTCTCCGCCGCGGGCAAGCTCAGCCTCTGTCCTCTTGCCCGACGATGGCGCAGCTCCATCGGCTGGTCCGGCGAGGCGCAGCGGTGTCCTGCGAGGCTGCGGCCAGCGAGCTCGCACCCCTATGCAACAGTACCCAGCGAGGCCCCTCTCTACGCGGCCACCGGGCGCGGGTCCGGAGACGCTAGTCCGGCGAGGCCTCGACGGTGCCCCGGGCGGACGTGATTGGTGGCGGGATCCATGCGTTGAGCGCGCCCTAGAGGCATAAAGACTACAGGAGTGGGCGGCACTGCTGGAGGCAGAGCAGGACTTCGACCGGGGCCGAGGTGGACACGACGCTGGCGCAGACAACCATCGCAGGCGGCGCGCCTCCCCTTCCCCGGACCAGCGCCGTGGTCGCCGCGGATGACCCGGCTCACCTCCCGTCGTCTACACCGTCATCAAGGATTTCAGCATCGGCGGCGGATGGCCTATGCTCACCAAGACCAACTACTCCGAGTGATCCATGGTGATGAAAGTCAAGATGCAGGCGCGGCACATGTGGGACGCGGTCCGGTACGGCGACGCCGACTTCGCCGACGATCGGCGGGCGTTGGAGGCCCTCCTTGCTTCGGTCCCGCCGGAGATGCAACCCACCCTAGCGAACAAGTACACCGCCAAGGACGCCTCGGATGCATCGGCAGCGGTATGCATCGGCAGCAACCACGCGTCGAGCCATGCTGCAGAAGTTGCGCAATGAGTGGGAGGACCTCGTCTTCAAGCCGGGTGAGGACATTGATGACTTCGCCCTTCGCCTCACCACCATGAAGTAGCAGCTGGCACGATACGACGATCAATCCATCGAAGAGGAGAGAGCCATCGAGAAGCTCATCCGAGTCGTCCTCGAGAAGTAGACCAAGCCGCGACATGCGGAAACATCACTAGGAGTCGTTAGTGCTTTTTGGCAATTAGTTGATTAGATCCTATTAATCAGGAGTTTGTTACTTCCCTTGCTTTATCGTGGAGTTGTTAGGGGACTGGAGTTATATAGCTTAGACTTTAACCTAATGAGAAGACTAGCTGGAGATTATAATTCATAGTGGATCTAGATTGGTTACCAAAAGCTTGTGTTTTTTTTTTCAGAACAAGCTTATGTTTAATAAGATATGGGATTCACAAAGGAATGACATGATTTCTCTTTGCATTTCTTTTTATGAAATCATATCCATCATAATATGTTTATATAGTATTGGTAAGACAGCTCATGGCGCAGATCGAGTGCATCCTGCTCCTCGTTCTCTCCCCACACCCATGGCACGGGGCCGCTGAAATTCACGAGCGTGAATCACGCGCCAAAAATCTTGCAGCCTTCCGCTACTCTCGGTCGCCCGGACCACGATCTCCGTTCAATGCAACCGTCGCCGCGACTAACATCCACGGGACGATGCCTACACAACAATGCATGCCCACCGCCTACCCTGCACCTGGTCGGCGCACATGGCGGCGCTTGTGAAGCCGTGCTCCCGCGTTCGCCCGCCGCTGCTTGCCCGCGCCGACACCGTTGCTCGCCAAGCCTAGATCCGAAACATCATTGACAGGCCGGCTAGTGAACACAAAGTTTGTTGATTGCACGTCGGAGATCAAGTACGTGATCAGCTCCACACGCGTGATGCCCGCACTGTTCCCTCGCTCACGCCATGAGCTCGACTGCTTGCTCTCGTGGATGCAACTGCCTTGGGGCCGTTGAATGCAGAGGCGGAGGGTGTCCAGAGGAGCATATGTTGAATTAAGTGTCAACTAGCCCAAATGGTGTCGGCAGCAGGTACAGACCATCCACTAGAAGCTGCTGATTTTTATTTCATTTATTCTGTTTCAACTAATTTTGTTCCGTCCCAAATTATACCAGGCTTTGTATTTCCCCTTTCTTGACTAATATTGCCACATCCAATCATGATGCTCCTCCAATTTGAAGTGTGGACAGGCTATGCCATGCCTAGGAGGAGACAACAGATGAACAGAGCACGGTGGATCCATTCCGAGCACCAGAGTACAAACTACGCTACTGCTTATGTTCTTTACATGGAGACATCCATGCTCCTAAGGTGTTTGATGGATTGCCGGGCACCAAGAAGCCAATAATGGAAGTATCACAACAACAAAACTGTTGTTATGAGTTGGAGAAGAGTGCTCTCATCACGATAGGGTAGCAGATATTCTGTGAACCTAGAACTCCTAATGAAGATTTAGGATACTCCTAGAGGTACCTTCAATTCTCAGTGCTATTTCTTTTTACCTATTACAATATGTGATTAACGATTTTTCAAAATCACCAAAGCAAATACATCATTTTGGTTGTTTACTTTGTGTTATCTTAAATGTCACCGTAGTGTTACCACAGACAATATACTAGTGGTCATGTAACATGCAATAAATCTAACCATGTGACGCACTTGTAGATTAGTTCTTTTTCAACATATCATAGAAGGGGTATAATTCTGAAGTTCAACAACTCACAAAATAACGAAATTTTTATTAAAAAAATAGTATGATTCTTCTTTAATAAATGTAACCATGTGATGCCCTCCTATATTACTTATCTTCCAAGCTATCCTAAAAGAGTTATAATTTTAAAATGCAACAATTCACAAATTAAGAACTAAGATTTTAATAAAGCAAAAGGCTATGAAGGAATGTTGATCAAATGATTAGATAAATCCCATTAATTGGTTACACCAAAGAACGATTTTACATAGCTTGGAGCCTCCTACATTTGTTACCAAGCTCCACCACTGTTGATCAGGCGAACCTCATAGATTGGTTACCTAACGAGATTAAGGAATCAAACTACGTAAGATTTGCTCAATTGCACTTAGCAAACTTCCCTACAATTTCGAACAAATAGAAGCACAACAAATCACGGGTAAGGGGAAATAATTACCAAGCCTCCGATTCTTATGAGATCAAATCTCCTAATTCCACCTAAATTTACGGCGTATAAACAAAAACAAATAAATAAAACTCGGAGTCAAAATGGAATCCTGGGCAGGGCGTCCTAACCTGCGCGTAGCGCTGCGGATCGAAACCGAATTGCTTCCCCGCCTCCTTCGTGGTCGCCGCCGGAGCAGCCTGCGTCGTCGATGTAACCGCGGCCTGCTGCGACGCCGTCCCCACGGTGTAGTAGCCCACCAGGCCAGCCCCAGCGGCGTCTCCTCCCTCCGGGGGACTGCAGTGCTGGTAACCCGAGTAGGGGTCGTACTGCACGGCGGCAGGGACGGGGTAGTAGTATGATGACGAGGCGGCGGCCGCGGCGGAGGGGTACGTAGCCGGGGCTGGTTGGTGATAGGCGCCGTAGGGGGCGTAGCCAGCGTACGGGTGCGGGTAGTGGGCGTGATCGGTGCCCGACGCCGGCGGCAGCGCCGGCGCTTTAGCGGCGGCTGCGGCATAGTCCATCGTCCTGATGCGGTGCGAATGCAACCGTGAGACCGAGGTTAAGGCCTTGTTTAGGGTCTTTTTCACCAGTGTCTTTTTTTTTTTTTCTGAAAGGACAGCAAAAGCTTTGTTGTGTATCTATTATAGACGGAGAAAGAAACAAAGACGGATGCCTAGTAGTGTTAGCTCTCTCAACCCCTTCTTGCCTTCCCTGCGAGTCTTTGGCCCAAGCGAGCGATTAGAGCAACTCAAGTTGACTTGACGGCTGAGAAAAAGATACAATATCATTGTCAAATACTATAATTCCTATAATTACGAGATTAATTAGAAAAATTACGACATCGCTCACCGCCTTCCATCAAGAGGCCAGGACCCAGGAAGGCAATATGAGAGCAGTGAAGAAGAGAAGGCACCTAATAAGGTCCCACAATTAAGCAACTAGCCTAAATATCAATCTTCACTCTGAAAACATGAGGCTTAGTGTAACAGCCCTAAAAATGGCCAGTGGGCCTAAATTCGCGAAAATGGGCCGATGACTGTAACAGGGCAGTGGGCCGAGCACTGTCGAGGCCTGTTACTGTAGCAGCCCGTAACGGGGGTACTGTAGCAGCGCAGCGCTGTTCATCGGGCACTGTAGCAGTATGGTGCTGTAGCACCGAATTGGGCCGGACCAAATTCGGGTTACTGTTCACCGC
Source organism: Cymbopogon flexuosus (assembly GCA_027790015.1). Taxonomy (NCBI): domain Eukaryota; kingdom Viridiplantae; phylum Streptophyta; class Magnoliopsida; order Poales; family Poaceae; genus Cymbopogon; species Cymbopogon flexuosus. Next base: position 12,191 of record JAKNSH010022982.1, read on the forward strand.
TACTGTTCATCGCGGTTCACTGTAGCAACTCGGGAATAATCCCGTATCGTGAATCCTAGGGCAATCCAACCAGCTTAAATACCAGGGCCAGGGACGCGTAGTAACCTTCGGTTAACCGTTTTGAACGAAGCGAGGACGAAAGTTCAAGCGGGTTGCTACGCAGGCGGGACCACTCCTCGGCAGAGTGGGCCTGGGCCGTGTTTGCCGGGACTGGATGTTACACTGATTACTATGATTCATTAGTGCAGTATGGATCAGATGAAGAGATAGAAGATA
>JAKNSH010023014.1:0-11004 GCA_027790015.1 Cymbopogon flexuosus
TTTCTTTGTCTTTTCTTTGTAAGATAAAGAATCATAGAGATATGGATTAGAAATCAATTTCTCCGTTTCTCTTTATCCTTTATTTCTATGGATAATCCATTTTTTTTCTTCCATAAAAAATAATAGATTTAGTTTATATTCACGAAGCCCCAAATTTTTGGGCCGAGCTGGATTTGAACCAGCGTAGACATATCGTCAACGAATTTACAGTCCGTCCCCATTAACCGCTCGGGCATCGACCCAGGAAGAATTTATTCTAGGCTTTTTGATAATCTATGATTAACCTCTTTTTATAATACTCCCTACCCCCAGGGGAAGTCGAATCCCCGCTGCCTCCTTGAAAGAGAGATGTCCTGAACCACTAGACGATGGGGGCATCACTAGACGATAGCACCGTATACAACCACTCGTCATTATACTATAATGATAGTATGAGCAGTTTTTTGGAATTGTCAATATACTCTTCGAACTAGATCAAAGAAAAGAGTCTTTACTACGAAAAGAGTCTTTACTACTTTTCTGTTATGCTTTCATAAGATTTTTTTTAGTTGATGGTTAGGTTAATTCACGGATCATCCCCCACTTTTTAAGCTTTTTAAGGTTAAGGAAATTTGTTTAAAGGGTATAGAATAAGAATAGACTAATAAAAAGGAAAATTAGTTCAGTACAGGTATTGATTTGATTGCTATAACAGGAAAAAGAGTCCAATTTCATTTTCATTTTTTTTTGCAATTTTATGACTTAGTTTAGTGCGAGATGCCCACATTTTTGGTCTGAACACTAAACGAAGCACAGAGTTAAAATTGTAAAAAAAAAAATGGAGACATTTTCAAAAAAGAAATGAATTTAGTAGAAAAGTACTTTATCGGATTCGAACCGATGACTTCTGTCTTACCAAGGCATTATTCTACCACTAAGTGAAAAGCCCTTTATCGGATTTGAACCGATGACTTATGCCTTACCATGGCATTACTCTACCACTGAGTTAAAAGGGCTTTTTATTCAATAATTAGCCACTTTCATTTACCATTATGGGGTCTACTGCATAATGTACATATTATATGTATATATTAATTTACATAATATATGTATATATAGAGATATGTAGAGATTTTCTTTTCTATATATCGAGATCGAGATATCGAAGTTTATTTATGGCGAGGTTTAAAAGAAAATCTTGAGAAAATTCAGAAAAATAAGAAAATCTTTCATATTATCTCTTATCACTTGCACAAAGTATAGGTATTTATTATTATATTATTATATAAATAAATACATATACATATCATGTATAATAAAATACATGAACAGAGAGTTGACACACTCAAAAATTATTATATATATCGGATACATTTGAAGAGGCTAAGTTCATAGGTATGTAAACACGATCTCGTACGACTCACCAAACCAAAGCCCGGAAGTTCCATTTTTTTTTAAGAGGAGAACAAATATGTATCAATTGTTGAATCGGATACAACAATTGGCCAAAAAGGCCAAAGGGGCAATAAGAACTGCTGTTAAGTTAAAAAATGGCTGGATAGTAATTTTCTGTGATATACTTCTTATCTGTTTTGGTGAGAGATTGAAACAATTTTTAGCAGGCATCTTTTGGAAAAACTTTCGAGTTCAAAACTTTTGAATTTTTCTTAATCTTAAAAAGTAAAGTTTTGGACGGATTTGTTGAAACGATTTTCAACAGCCTTCCCCTTGGAAATGGGGTACTTTACTATTCTACTCTACAAGGATTCTAGTGGATTTGGAACAAACTATGTTGGAGTTTTATCAACAATTTTATTCTAAAAAAGTTGGGAGTCGAATTTCTACTGCAGAGTATAAAAATTATACTACTGCCTGCCCAACAAAAAAGAAAAAGCATATCCTACATACCTAACTCCTCCGGGTTCAGGGTTTTCCGTTTCCGAACACTAGGAAAAGGGAGGATTCTATATTTTCGATCCTAGGGTTAAAAGGAAGGGGACATATACCCAATATGATTCTTAGGAAGAACGTTTGGTAATGGTTCTCTATGCTCTTTTTTATGTGTTCTTGGTTCTATTCATCTTCTTTGATTTGATTCTTTTAAACAAGAATTTAATAAACTAGAATTGAGCGGAAAAGAAGAGAGGAAATTAGGAAATGGAGGGGATCGACTAACCAGAGACTTTCTGGATCCTCTTTATGAAGAGTTTGAGGAATCCTCATCAGAGTCCTCTGATGTAAATTTTCATCAGGTAAATCTGTCGATTCGTATCTGCTTTTCTTTTATTCGTATCTGCTTTTCTTTTTAAGTTATTACTCTTTGTTGCTTCTCTCAAGCGATAGACGAAATCTATGATAAATTTTTGAAAGTCATCTCACTCCTTCCCTATGGCTCGCACTTCATGATACGTGGAGGAAGAAAACATCTTTCCCAATTTCTTTGTTCAATTCTGAACAAAAAAGAAAAGGAAGAAAGGGATTTATGGGGACTGTACTGCCTTTATATCTCTTAGTATATATTGTAGGAATAATTAAACGATTCCTTACAACAGTCTGGCACATTTACGTCCTCACAAATAATGATCCTTGTAGTCATAACCGTAGAATAGATCCTAATCGAAATGCATACATTTGGTTCATCCGCTATTGGTATGGTAAGAAGAGATGTATTTTACAGACTAGAGAGGGGCTATCTAAATCCTAAAGTAAAGGCACGCGATTGAAGTACCAACCGCCCACCGCCATGAACTTTCTCCTTTGATTCGATAAGGTGGAATTAGCCTCCTTCTCGAATGGCTACCCTTGACAAAGGGTAGCATTGGTATCATAATCTACATGTAGCGGGTATAGTTTAGTGGTAAAAGTGTGATTCGTTCTATTAATAACTGAATTTGAAATGATATACTTAAGGCATCCTTAAGTTTTTTTATATTCATATTCCGATGAAAACTTTAGTTCTTATAAAGGGTTTAATCCTTTTCCTCTCAATAGCATATTGAGGAATAATATACATTCTCGCGATTAGTATCCAAAGACTAATTGAATTTGCATCTAAAATACAAATTCGATTATGAGTACGTAGTCGCGAAGCAAAATTTTGCATTGGATTAAGTATTCCGATAAGTATTCCGATTGAATAAATATGAGTAAAGGATCTATGGATGAAGATACAAAAAAGTTTATTTCCAATCGTAACTAAATCTTCTTTTGTTTTGTAGGAAATAGAAGCCCAATAGCTAAAAAACGATGGTTTTGGTTTACTAGAACCATCAGTATATTATATTGTTTCAGCTCGGTGGAAACCCAACTCTTTTCCTCAGGATCTCTTGAATGAAATTAGGGAACGAAGTAAGTAGATTAGATAGATATTTAGGAGAATTTCTATCTCCTACTCTATAGGGATCATCTAGAAAGCGGAGAGCTTTGGTTCCATTCAGACAGAAAAGCTGACATAGATGTTAAGTGGTGAGAATATCCATAAAGGAGCCGAATGAAATCAAAATTTCATGTTCGGTTTTGAATTAGAGACGTCAAAAATAATCAACCAACGTCGACTATAACCCCTAGCCTTCCAAGCTAACGATGCGGGTTCGATTCCCGCTACCCGCTCCATTCTGTATAAAAAGACTATTCCATTTGTTTGTCTAGACATGGTAGAGACTTGTATTCAACCTTTTTTTTCTTTCGTCCACCAGTTTTCGGCCCTACAGAGCGGAGTAGAGCAGTTTGGTAGCTCACGAGGCTCATAACCTTGAGGTCACGGGTTCGATTCCCGTCTCCGCACTTAGCAGTCCGTATAAATGGACTATTCTATTTGTATATATATGATAGAGGGCTATATCCAACCTTTTTTTTCAGCAGGCAGAATAAAAAAATGAAAGAAAAGCATAGCCTATCCCCCTTTCAAAACCGTTTGTCTCTTGTTTGTCTCGGCGAATCCCCGGTTTAGGGAACTTTCTTAGAAAGTTGGATTTGCGCCCTCGAAGCACTTTTTTTTTTGAGTCGGGTGCAAAGGAAGGATAAGATAGGAAGGGGTACAGTACTAGACTAACAACTACTTAATTTCATATTTATTTAATATTAAATAGTAATTTAATAGAAGTAGTTAAGTAGTCAACTAGACTGAATTTTTTATCGTAGCACCTTACTAAATTAAGCTGGCGAGCGACGGGAATCGAACCCGTATCTTCTCCTTGGCAAGGAGATGTTTTACCACTGAACTACGCTCGCTACATTGAACTACGCTTGCTACGGCCTATATTTATAGGGTATATCCACCTGGGTCGACCGTCTATGTCTGGGTCGACCGTTTCATTTTCTATTAGAGTTTTCTTTTTATTAATTATCTATCAATCAATATTCTAATGGCAATAGAATTTCATAATAATGAAAGAGAATAGGTAATAATTCGGAACGAAAATAGCATTTTAATGTGTATAAAAATCCGAATTTTTTCGAAAAAAGGCCTTTCTTTTTATTTATTTTGTATCGGGTTACTAAATACTAAACAAATTCAAGAAATAAGAGAATTCAGAATAGCTACCAGAAAGACTAATCCAATCCATAATGATGTACCGGAAAATACAACGTTTTTATTATTTGACCAACCATCAGGAGAAGCAAATACAAGGGGTACACTAATTACTAAAACTGAGGAAGTCGCAATTAATGCAAAAACAGCTAATTGGAAAGCAATAGTCATATTTATAATCCTCCAAACTACCTTCAAATAAAGTTGACTACATATTTCTATTTGATCCCTCACTTAATCAAAATTTTACGAAAATACAAGAAGTAGGAGGGGTTTAATCATGAATCCATTGATTCTTCTTTTTATTAAAACTTTTTCCTTACCGCTTTTATTTGGATATGGAGTTGAGGGGAGGGGATTTAGCCTTTATTTCACAAACGGATATAGCGGATTCTGTCTCCGTGTATACAGTATACAGAGATATATTGAAAGTGGACTTCCATCTGAGATGAGTTAGTAGATCATTTCATATAGCTATGTTCTATTTGTAGGAATAAAATAGGGATTGGGCTGTGGAGAGATGGCTGAGTGGTTGATAGCTCCGGTCTTGAAAACCGGTATAGTTCTAGGAACTATCGAGGGTTCGAATCCCTCTCTCTCCTTTTGTATATTGAATACATTTGTTTCTTTCTATCTATGTTTTTCTTTGTTCAGCCCCCTTATATCATTCTTTCATAAAAAAGCATGAATGGCTCGGCTAGATGGAATAACCGAGCCAGAACAGAAAAAAACTAGAACAGGTATAAATAAAAAATCTTAGTTAAGAGGGGTCATGTAAAGAACAGGTTCCAAATCACGATCAATTCCCTTTTCAAAGCCTGCTGCAGCAGCTCGGGCTCTTCCTGCATGCCACAAATGGCCCACAAAAAAGAAGAATCCTAGAACAAAATGGGAGGTCGCTAACCAACTTCTAGGAGAGACATAATTAACTGCATTGATCTCGGTAGCTACGCCACCCACGGAATTTAAAGAGCCTAAAGGAGCATGGGTCATATATTCTGCTGAACGTCGTTCTTGCCAAGGTTGGATGTCTTTTTTCAACCTACTCAAGTCCAAACCGTTGGGGCCCCTTAGAGGTTCTAACCACGGAGCACGAAGGTCCCAAAAACGCATAGTTTCCCCTCCAAAAATAACCTCTCCCGTTGGGGAACGCATTAGATATTTACCTAAACCCGTCGGTCCTTGGGCAGACCCTACATTAGCTCCAAGACGCTGGTCTCTAACTAGAAAAGTAAATGCTTGAGCTTGAGAAGCTTCTGGGCCAGTGGGCCCGTAAAACTCACTTGGATAAGCCGTATTATTGAACCAGACAAAACAACAAGCGATAAAACCAAAAACAGATAAAGCAGCTAAACTATAAGACAAGTAAGCTTCGCCAGACCATACAAATGCACGGCGAGCCCATGCAAAGGGTTTGGTTAAGATATGCCAAATTCCGCCAAGTACACAAATGGAACCCAACCATACATGTCCCCCAATTATATCTTCTAAATCATCCACACTAACAATCCATCCTTCTCCCCCAAAAGGGGATTTTAGTAAATAACCAAATATAACACCGGGGCTAAGGGTCAAATTGGTAATTTTTCTTACATCCCCCCCCCCGGGGGCCCAGGTATCATATACGCCGCCAAAATAAAGAGCCTTGAGTACTAGAAGAAAAGCACCTAGACCTAACAAAATTAAGTGAATACCCAAAATTGTAGTCATTTTATTTCTATCTTTCCATACATAACCAAAGAATGGAAAAGATTCTTCAAGAGTCTCGGGTCCCAGAAGCGCGTGATAAATGCCACCGAAGCCTAAGACTGCGGAGGAAATTAAGTGAAGTACTCCGGATACAAAGTAAGGAAAAGTATCTAGAACTTCTCCCCCCGGCCCTACTCCCCAACCTAGAGTAGCTAAGTGCGGAAGTAAAATCAACCCTTGTTCATACATGGGCTTTTCTGGTACGAAATGGGCCACTTCAAATAGGTTCATTGCTCCGGCCCAGAATACGATTAATCCGGCATGGGCTACATGAGCTCCAAGTAGTTTACCGGACAAATTGATAAGTCTGGCATTCCCAGCCCACCAAGCAAAGCCGGTGGTTTCTTGGTCACGACCAGCTAAAACGAAAGTTCCATTAAAGAGCGTTTCCACGTGGTAGAACCTCCTCAGGGAATATAAGATTTTCATGAGGCTGATCCTGAGCTGCCATCCACGCACGAATACCCTCATTTAAAAGAATATTTTTGGTGTAGAAAGTCTCAAATTCAGGATCTTCCGCTGCACGGATTTCCTGGGAAACGAAGTCATAGGCACGTAGGTTCAGAGCCAGACCAACTACGCCAATAGCACTCATCCATAAACCGGTGACGGGTACAAATAGCATAAAGAAATGTAACCAACGTTTATTGGAAAAAGCAACACCAAAGATTTGGGACCAAAAGCGGTTAGCAGTGACCATTGAATAAGTTTCTTCAGCTTGAGTTGGGTTAAAAGCACGGAAGGTATTTGCACCATCGCCATCTTCGAATAGAGTGTTTTCTACGGTAGCCCCGTGGATAGCGCATAGCAGAGCTGCGCCTAATACTCCGGCAACTCCCATCATATGAAATGGGTTCAACGTCCAATTATGAAATCCTTGGAAGAAAAGGATGAACCGAAATATAGCTGCTACGCCAAAACTCGGCGCAAAGAACCAACCAGATTGTCCCAGTGGATAAATAAGGAATACGGAAACAAAAACAGCGATTGGACCAGAGAATGAAATTGCATTATAAGGCCGCAATTGAACAGACCGAGCAAGTTCAAATTGACGTAGCATGAAACCTATTAGTGCAAAAGCTCCATGGAGAGCGACAAAAGTCCAAAGACCACCTAATTGACACCAACGAGTAAAATCTCCCTGTGCTTCTGGTCCCCATAGTAGCAACAAAGAGTGTGCTAAACTATTGGCAGGTGTGGAAACCGCCGCGGTTAAGAAATTGCAACCTTCCAAATAGGAACTAGCCAATCCATGGGTATACCAAGAAGTTACAAAAGTAGTCCCTGTAAACCAACCCCCTAAAGCGAAATAAGCACAAGGAAAGAGCAATAAGCCGGACCATCCTACAAAAACGAAACGGTCCCTTCGTAACCAGTCGTCCATAATATCAAATAGATCGTTTTCTTCTTTAGTAACTCTACCAACGGCTATAGTCATAGTGATCCTCCTATTCAATTACTTCAACCATTTTCGAGCACCTCATATTACTTCCAGGGCATACGATAGTTTTATTATCTGTGGACGATTTCTTTCTCGTTCAATGCCCTTTTTCAGTCGTCTCGAAGATAGAAATTTTGCATTTTTATCTATGGGGTCACAACCAAGGTCGTGCTAAATCCACGAATTTCATTTAATTCATTTTTCTTATACTATAGAAAAGAAATAAAGAAATAAACATTTGAATTCAGCATTATTCCATGATTTCTATTTCAAAGTCTATTTTTTAAGGGAAAACCCCTCTTTTCTCATTCGCTCTCTATTGCATGGGTGGAAGAACAAAAATAGGATTCTAAAAAAAAAAAAGAAAGATATTGAAAAGAAAAATTGACTTTTGAAACCCTTTATTCATTATGTGTAACGGAAAAGAGTTGCGATTTCTTCTTATTCCTATAGAACGTCTAGTAACAAGAATACGAAATCGTAAATAGCGAAAAATTCTTGCCTTGCCCGATCTAAGTCTAAGGAAAAAAAATGCGCTTATACACCAATTTCATCCACATCGAATTTATATATCAGAATAGCGGATAGAGGCATCATTCAAGGGGTCAGGTCTACTTACTTTATCTTTCTTTCCAATTTTATTCTTTATCTTTCTTTCCAATTTTATTGTGGGTTTGATAAGAACCTTTTTTTTTATAACCCGCTTGCTTTATTCTAACAAATTCTATATGGAACTGCCTGCTGAAGAGAAAATAGATCTGATTGTCTCTCAGCCTATATCGAATTTTGGAAAGAAAAAACCAGAATTTTCTTCTTTTTTTTATTAACATTAAGAAAAAAGAATATAATTAAAATGGAATTGGCAATATAATTTTTATGCACTTTTGAAATGAAAGAAAAAGGAAGGATTTTTTGCAATCGTTATTTCTGGCCTCTGTCATATCATGAAAACTTTTCGATTTGGAACGGGGAGAGATGGCTGAGTGGACTAAAGCGGCGGATTGCTAATCCGTTGTACAATTTTTTTGTACCGAGGGTTCGAATCCCTCTCTTTCCGCCCCCTCGGATCATTTGGGACTTTCGAATTGTAAGGAATTCTGACCCCCGGATTTTCTCATAAATAAATGTACGAAATAAATCCAATTTTAATTTATAAGAAAAAATTCCAAAAAATTTAGGATTTTTACTCCTCACGCCCAGGATTACGTCCTGGGTCATTAGATAAGAATCCAAAGATAAAGAGGGAAACAAAGAATATCACTACTGTATAAACAAAAAGTTTGAGAGTAAGCATTACATAATCTCCAATTTTTTTTTTGTTAAGGAATAGATTACCCATTTTTCCTTACCACACGGATCCACTAGAATGGGTTTTCTTTATTTTGACACCTAAAAAATGCAAAAATCAATTCTAAAAAAAATTGCAAGAATTGCTTTATAATAAGCACTCTTATCAATATCCAAAATTAGTTTAGGTATTGTGTGGGTACCTAAAGGTACGTTCAACGTAGGCGCAGGGGGTAGAAAGGCGGATCAAAATTTATTGCTGCAGCTATACATTCAATGAATAAAGATTTCATCGAAAACTTACAGCAGCTTGCCAAACAAACGCTAATAGAAAAAAGAGTACAGGTATGACAGGCATAACATCCACGATTGGGTTGAAAATGGCATAAGCTTCGGGTAATTTGGCGAAGAAAAAGCTAGTCGGACAAAGAACAGAATTAAAAAAGATACAGGTTAAACTAAGTATATTAGGCATAACAAGCATTTCATTCTTGTAGAGTAGATAATTGGATTTTGATTGAGTTATTTTTCTAAGGGAAAAAGCAAAAGAAAAGGTAGATTCCAAATCCTTTTTTCTTCGGACTTTCCCAAACACAAAATACCTCCTTGTATTCGCATTCTCAAATGAGAATGGAAGAAATTCGACTTTCATATAATATCTTAATAGAATTCCATGTAATGATCAATGCATTTTTTGGATTCTATATTATCTGCATGTCTAGAATCCTAGCAAGAAAATACCCCTCATTTTTTAGGTAATTGAAGTGGGATTGACGAATAATATATAAAAATAATAGTGTTTATTAGTGTCTCAGAAAACGAAATGACATGGGGCGTGGCCAAGTGGTAAGGCAGCGGGTTTTGGTCCCGTTACTCGGAGGTTCGAATCCTTCCGTCCCAGATTTTTTCTGATGAAGCGAAAGATAGAATCGTATTGTGCCTGCACGACACAAAAGTTTATTAAAGAGAATAATTATCTCTTATGAACTCGTAGATTAGATTCATTTCTAAGCATTTTTTTGTTTCTCAGAAAACAAAAAATAAAGTGTCAAGTCCAGTCAAATTTAATATCTTTATTTTCATGAAAAATTTTTGTCTATCAGGCACATTCAGGATATGCCCCTACTACTCATTACTCATATGTGTTTTGAATATGTTCATTACTCATATGTGTTTTGAATATGTGTTTTGAAATTGGAACTTTTTTGATAAACTTTATACCCCCTATCTATGAAGTGGGAATTCTTACAGGATCCATTTGACACCCAATATGAAAGAAAAGAAGTACCCCCCTATTTATTTTCCCAAAACTAAAGAACTAAAGTAAGTAAAAAAAAGAGGGGGAGTATTCTAATTCTATGTTTCATGGCTAGATTAAAGAGTAGGATGTTTTTAGTTTCAGCACAGGCCTTAAAACTTTTGACCAAGATCGGCGCGAAAAAAAGAAAAAGGTTTCCATTCTACGGATAGGGACTCTATTTTTCTATTTTAGGTATTATCAGATTTGCAAATATTCATTTCTAAATCAATGTGATGTGAGGATTAGAGATAAATTCATATATTCTGTCTACTCTACTTTCGAATTGATTGAAAAAAAAATTTAATGAGGTAAAACACTGTATAGAAAATGAGACCTATCCCTTTATGATAGAGATATATTTTTGTTGTATTATTTGTTTTCTTGTATTATATTATTAGTAAAAAAGAAGGGTCCTTCTTTTCTTTGGTTAAGCGAAAACGATCTCGATCTGTGATTCTTTAAATATCTAGAATGATCCATTTCGGTAAGGTTAAGGTAAGAACTGTTCGTTGGATAGAATGGATTCAAAAAAAATCTTTTCTTATTTTTTATTTTGAGTTCTTTCTTTTAGGTAAAAGAAAGAATGCTATAAGTAAAAGCAAAGACCTTAATTTTACTTTACAAAAAAATTTCTTTCTTTTGTTATTCGAGTCGAAGAAGTATGAGAATTTTATAACTACTCAAAAACGACCAATCTTTTCATTGGCATAGCTTATT
>JAKNSH010023057.1:0-15114 GCA_027790015.1 Cymbopogon flexuosus
GTTTCACTGGCACGCATCCCATAGCGACGCTATTTTTGGGACGGAGGGAGTAGCGAAGTTACATCACGCGCGCGGCGCAGCAACAGCCCCCGAAAAGGATCTGGACGCAAAACACGGCACACCAACAGGGACAGACAGGCTCCCCGGCGAGGCGAGGCCGTGCACCGTGCACGCCGCCCGGTGGCGCGGGATTTCCGCCGCCGCCGCCGCTCGATGCATGGCCCGTGTCCCGTCGCGTCAATACCGTTGCCTGCACGTTAAACGTTTCTGTCCTGTCGCGCTGCCTCGCCGATGCATCCACCGCTACCGCTACGGGACAAGTCTCCGTGCCCGCAGCCGCAGGCACACGTGGCGCGCACCACCGTCCGACGTGGAACCCGGTCCCACCTCCTCCGCCCGTTGCCTTCCCTTTTAAACCCCGCACCGCCCACCTCACTCTCAGAGCTCCTACCCCCGCTCTTCCTCTCCAACGGTCATATTTCTCGCTCAACTCAAGCCTCCTCGGAACCTTCCAATCCACCAAGGATCGGATCCGCAATCGATTAGCCTTTTCCGCCCGGGCGGCGCCGCAACGCGATGGTGGCAGAGGGCGCGCGGCGGCGGGTGGTGGTGGAGGTGTGCAACGCGCGGAACCTGATGCCCAAGGACGGTCAGGGCACGGCGTGCGCGTACGCCGTGGTCGACTTCGACGGGCAGCGCCGGCGCACCGCCACGCGGCCGCGGGACCTCAACCCGCAGTGGGGGGAGCGCCTCGAGTTCCTGGTCCACGACCCGGACGCCATGGCCTCCGAGACGCTCGAGCTCAACCTCTACAACGACAAGAAGGCCATCGCCGCCGCGGGGAGCGGACGCAGGAGCGGCACCTTCCTCGGCAAGGTCAAGGTGGCCGGCTCCTCCTTCGCTAAGGCTGGAGATGAGACGCTCGTCTACTACCCGCTCGAGAAGCGCAGCGTCTTCTCGCAGATCAAGGGGGAGATTGGGCTCAAGATCTGGTTCATCGATGACCCGCCCCCGCCGCCGCCCCCTGCTGCATCGGAAGAGAAGGGCGCCGAAGCGGCTGCGGCGGATAAGAAGGAAGCGGCACCGGCGGCGGCTGAGGGGAAGGATGACAAAGACAAGGCTCCAGATGCCGCCGCCGCCGCACCGGCGGCTGAGGAGAAGAAGCCGAAGGCGGCGCCCGCCGATGAGAAGAAACCAGCGGAGGCCAAATCGGAGGAGAAGAAACCGGAGTCCGTGGAGAAGAAGGACGATAAGGGCGGCAAGAAGAAGTCGCCGGAGAAGGGCAAGAAGGACGGCGACAAGCCCAAGGAGGAAGGCAAGGCGAAGGAGGAAGACAAGAAAGATGCAGCGGCCGCGCCGCCACCCTCTCCGTCCAAGCTGCCGCCGCCGCCCTCGCCGTCCAAGAAGGACCTGGCGATCGCCGGGGTGGCCGGCGACCTGGAGATCCGTCCCCAGAGCGCCGCCGAGAAGAGCATTGCGGCGTCGTGCGCCAGCGCGTCGTACGACCTGGTGGATCGCGTGCCGTATCTGTTCGTCCGCCTCCTCAAGGCCAAGCGCCACGGGGGCGGCGACGGCCAGCCGCTCTACGCGCAGCTGTCCATCGGCACCCACGCCGTGCGCGCGCGCTCCGCCACGGCCGCCGGCGAGTGGGACCTGGTGTTCGCCTTCCACAAGAACAGCCTCACCGACACCTCGCTCGAGGTCACCGTCCACGAGGAGGCCAAGAAGCCGGACAAGGAAGGGGACCCCGTTCCGCCGGACGCCCACCTGGGCTTGGTCTCCTTCGACCTCCAGGAGGTCCCGAAGCGGTCGCCTCCGGACAGTGCGCTCGCGCCGCAGTGGTACACCCTCGACGGCCACGGCTCCGAGGACGGCGCCGCGGTCTGCGACGTCATGCTCGCCGTGTGGGTCGGCACGCAGGTCGACGAGGCGTTCCAGGAGGCGTGGCAGTCGGACTCCGGCGGCTACCTGGTGCACACCAGGTCCAAGGCATACATCTCCCCGAAGCTCTGGTACCTCCGCCTCAGCGTCATCCAGGCGCAGGACCTGCGCTTGCCGTCCCCGCCGGACGCCAAGGCGAAGCAGTGCGGGCCCATCTTCCCGGAGCTCTACGTCAAGGCGCAGCTCGGCGCGCAGGTGTTCAAGACCGGCCGCGTCCCGCTCGGCAGCGCGGCGGCCGGGACGGCCAACCCGAGCTGGAACGAGGACCTGCTGTTCGTCGCCGCGGAGCCGTTCGACCCATTCCTCACCGTCGTCGTGGAAGACGTGTTCTCCGGGCAGACGGTGGGCCAGGCCCGCGTGCCCCTGTCGACGGTGCACAGGCGCTCCGACGACCGGGTGGAGCCACCGTCCCGGTGGCTGAACCTGTGCGGCGACGAGGCCCGGCCGTACGCCGGGCGCGTGCACGTGCGCGTGTGCCTGGAGGGCGGGTACCACGTGCTGGACGAGGCGGCGAACGTTGCCAGCGACGTGCGCGCGGCGTCCAAGCAGCTGTCGAAGCCGCCGGTGGGGATGCTGGAGGTGGGCGTCCGCGGCGCCGCCAACCTGGTGCCGATGAAGATCGCCAAGGACGGCGCGAGCGGGTCGACGGACGCGTACGTGGTGCTCAAGTACGGGCCCAAGTGGGCCCGCACCCGCACCATCCTGGATCAGTTCAACCCGCGGTGGAACGAGCAGTACGCGTGGGACGTGTTCGACCCCTGCACCGTGCTCACCATCGCCGTCTTCGACAACGTCCGGTACAAGGCCGCCGGCGACGGCGGCGACCCCGGGAAGCTGCCCAGGGACTCCCGCATCGGGAAGCTCCGCATCCGGCTCTCGACGCTGGACACCAACCGGGTGTACGCCAACACGTTCGCGCTGACGGCGGTGCACCCGGTGGGCGTCCGCAAGATGGGCGAGCTGGAGCTGGCGATCCGCTTCACCTGCCCGTCGTGGCTGACGCTGATGCAGGCGTACGGCAGCCCGCTGCTGCCCCGGATGCACTACGTGAAGCCGCTGGGCGCCGCGCAGCAGGACGTGCTGCGGCACACGGCGATGCGCATCGTGTCGGGGCGCCTGGCGCGGTCGGAGCCGCCGCTGGGGCCGGAGGTGGTGCAGTACCTGCTGGACACGGACACGCAGTCGTGGAGCATGCGGCGGAGCAAGGCCAACTGGTTCCGCGTCGTCGGGTGCCTGTCGCACGTCGCCACGGCGGTGAAGTGGGCGCACCGGGTCCGCACCTGGGCGCACCCGCCGACGACCGTGCTGGTGCACGCGCTGCTGGTGGCCGTGGTGCTGTGCCCGGAGATGATCCTGCCCACCGTGTGCCTCTACCTGTTCCTGGTGCTGCTGTGGCGGTACCGCGCGCGGCCGCGGCAGCCGACGGGGATGGACCCGCGGCTGTCCCACGTGGACAGCGTGAGCCCCGACGAGCTGGACGAGGAGTTCGACGGCCTCCCGTCGTGCCGCCCCGCCGACGTGGTCCGGATGCGCTACGACCGGCTGCGCGCCGTGGCCGGGCGCGCGCAGACGCTGCTGGGCGACGTGGCGGCGCAGGGGGAGCGCGTCGAGGCGCTGCTGTCGTGGCGGGACCCGCGCGCGACGGCGGTGTTCGCGGTGGTGTGCCTGCTGGCGGCGCTGGTGCTGTACGCGGTGCCCTTCAAGGTGCTGCTGCTCGGGATGGGCTTCTACTACCTCCGCCACCCCAGGTTCCGCGGCGACATGCCCTCCGCCGGCTTCAACTTCTTCCGCCGCCTGCCGTCGCTCTCCGACGGGGTCCTATAGACTCCAGAATCTATAGATCTTGCTCAAATCAGTCTCCACCTCTGCTACTGATCGCTGATCAGTCTAGTTCGTTTTCTTGATCATTTCATCTTCTCTTGTCCGTGCAATCTGCTTGTGTCAGATTGCCTTGGTTTTTATCAGTTGTTGCATACTTGCAAGTCAGCAGCAAGCCTCGGTTGATGAGGCTTCCTGGTCGATGTTGAATAACAGTAATAATAATAATGTCTATTGTATTCATTCGTTCATATATGATCAGGCGTCATCTCTGTTTTAGCGTTTTCATGGATCGATTTGATTATTGGTGTTACTGAAATGGTTAATCGGCTGACCTATGCTTCTACACTTTCACATCTCCGGAGGTTGAACTCTACAATTGGGCGTGAAAGGTGGATATCCCAGAATTTCTCTCATCTAATACTTCTCCATGAATACTTTGATTTTAAAATTTTGTTCTGACCAAACCAATAGGAAAATTGGTGCAAAACCCCGCCAGTTGCATAATTCGCATTGGGGAATGATGTGTGCTGCTGAAACACCAGAAGGACAAGTAAGCAATTTGGTGTGCGTTTGGGAGTTCATGCTGATCGGAGGGTGAAAAATTGACCGTTGCATGGCACCACTCAAGAACACTGCTGCATTGAATTCCAGTCAGAAAAAAAACTCTTGCTCTACCAACAACAGTTCAGTACAGTATTTCGCTTGGTACATTCTTTCGTCTCCAGTCATGAATTCGTTCTGAAGATGACACATGGATGGTCCCAACTTGTACAGGATGTTTTCCCAGTTGGATCAGAAATTAGATGCTGCAGCCTGCGATGTGGATCAAAGGGAAGATGCAGAAATGAAAATGCGATTTCAGTGGAACTGGCAGAGAGCATCTGGGTAAAACATTTGATGTTTTCCTGGTTTGGAACTTGAGAAGGGGTGATTTTCTCCGGATTCTTATAGGAAATCGAACTGTTCTCCATGATATCCACACTCTAGAATTGAACAACATATGCCATTTGTGAAACTAGTACCAGCAAGCACTGAAATAGGCCAAAGGATCAGGAGTGGACACCCAGCAGAATCTCTGAATCTGCATGAACATCGAACAAAGGGCACTGATTCTGATTCCTCAGCAGTCAGCACGCGAATAATCAGAGCGTGCACCACCTTCTGAAAACCGCCATGCTCACGACATACTCCTACCTAAACACATTACTGCAGGAGTATATCCACATATAAAACTGCAAGACGCAGATCAATTCAGCTGATCAGAACGGGCGCTTGAGTTTGAGAGTAGAGGCCACTTGCCACGCACTCAGCATCGCATCCCATCGGTCTGCGTGGCCGAGCGAGGCGCCGTGGTCGTGCGAGCTTTTGTCAGGAGCCGAGTGCTCGCGGTTCTAGTCGGCAACGAGAGGGGGAGCTCTCATGTGATCATGTCCATGTGAGTGAGTCATCAGTGATCTGCTTGGGATGAAAAAGATCTGTTTGGGATGAAATATATGTTGAGGAGGACTGTCCCTCAAAACCTAACTGGTAGAAAAAGATCTGCTTGGGATGAAATATATGATGATGATTCTAATTCTTCTGGTGGGGGTAGTTCTATGCTGCATTCTACTCTTAATCTGTCTAGAGATACATCTGCTACTTCTTTGCTGCATGCTGCTACTTCTACAGCTTCTGCTGCTTCTGAACTTGTCTCATACTTAGACTGTGATACTGTTAGCCAGTTGGATGATTCATTTGACATCTTGAGATGGTGGCATGAGCACAAACTGACTTATCCAGTGTTGTCCATCATGGCTAAGGATGTTTTAACTGTTCCTGTCTCTACCATATCTTCAGAATCTACGTTTAGTATGACTGGCAGGATCATCGAGGAGCGGCGGAGGAGGCTGAAGGCGGAGACGGTGGAGTGGCTCACCTGCATCAAGGACTGGGAGATGGCGGAGGCAAGGCTGCAACACAATGTGGAGGACAAGGAGCTTGAAGAAGCATTTGAAGAGCTCTATCTTGATTAGTGCTCCTGCCGCCAAGGTAAATCATAACACTTAATCTTTTTCTTTTGCTCTAACTAGTTTCTAATCCCAATGCTAACTCTGTTCTTCTTTTGCACTTTGTAGCTGGCCAGCAGGGAGCAGGGAGCTAGGAGCTTGTACCTTGAAGCTGTGAAGGACAGAAGAGCTCATATTTATTACTTTAGTGTTTAGTCTTTACATTAAGTTTGAATTTGGTCTGTAATATGAGAACTTGGCTGTTGAACAGCTTGATGTAAGAACATTGAACTTTATGGAGCTTGGTTGTACTCTTTTCCTGCCTAGGGTTTTATCTCACAAGGGTGAATTTTACCTAGGTAGGTTTTTAATGAGGCAGCCATTACACAAGCTCCAATATTTCCATTTGCTTATCTTCTTTACTTCTTTCTGTGTTGTCTATTGAACTGTGAGAGTTATTGATTGCATATCTGTGTTATTCATGTGAAGGCAAAGGCAGCAAGCTGTTCTTTGGCCTTAGTGCCTGGGCTGGCACGGGCACTGGCGTGCTGGCGTGCCTGGAGGCACGGCACGGCACGATGGAACCTTGATAGTGCCGTGCCTGTGCCTGTACCTCAGCACGCTGGCACTAATTGGCACGGCACGGCGGGCCGCCGTGCCTAGCGTGCCCGTGCCTAGCCGTGCCCGTGCCCGTGCCGGGCCGGGCGGCCCGTTTGGAAAAGAATAGTCATCACAGGGACTGGCAAGACGTGTCCATCTCTACTGCCAACACAAACACCATCACTTTTGGGATGACTTGAGATTCAAAGCATGACTTGCTCACTTCACTGGTGTGAAAAACCAAGTGGAGGTCAGAATGGCTTGCTGCAAGCAGCTGGTGATGGGCCTGAAAATCCAACAGAGAAAAAAGATGCTTTGCTGAAAGATAATCTACTACTGCTACAACACTTGTTGGCGTGGCGATCAGATTTCAGATCTGCCGTACGGGTGCGCATTGTACGCATACGGGAAAGGCAGGCTGCTGCTTCACGTGAGCGAGCCCTTTTGCTTCATATGGCAGACAGGATTCAGAAGGAGGAAGTGATAAGAATGCAGATATCCTTGGACTGTTATCCTTGTAGTACTGTGTTCAGTAGAAAGAGTTTTTATCGTTTCGGGACCGTGGGTGATCTGGTTGTTTCGTTTCGTGTACCTGCAGAGTGAGAGTGCGCGCATGCACTGAAAATGATAAGATGGTAAAGGCACTGCCAGTTGTGGCCCGGCTGATGGATCCTGGATATACACATGACATGAATCACGATTGAAGGCCCCCAGCGTGCAAGGGGCTCTCGGCGTCACCTTGCTCGTCTTTTGTGCAGCTCAGCTCATCTCAACGGCTGCTTTTCTGCCCTTTCTATGACTGGGCTGGGTGGTCACGAACACGAACGTGTGTGTGTGGATTGTTTCTGGAGCAGAGCAGAACCCATCTGCTGCTGCAATGGCAATGCAATGGCGGCGTGACGGCTGTGCTCTGCAAATGGTCCAGCCGTCCAGGCCTCCAGACTCCAACCCAAGTGTCCACTGACCATCAGGGCATTAGCCATATGAAGGCATGAAGGTAGCAATAGCCAATGTGCGACTGGCTCTAGCTTGCTTCATCGGATGATTTGATAGGAGTAAAATTCTTACCTAATTCTTGAATTTGTTTCACTGTGTTGTACCGTTCCATAAACATTTAAATGAGGATCCATCAGAGTGCTAATTTACTGTTAGGGTCTCAATTACGTCCGAAACAGGTCTTTTGCTACCCTATGAAGAATGATGATTCTACAACATTCAAATGCCTATGCCAAAGGCCCTACATGATTATATGATTAATAATTCTATAACGAGTCATGTCAATGCAAGTTTGATGAAAATTAGGACCCATTTTGTAGAGCTTTCAGCGGCTCCAGCTTCTCCGACGCATGCACTATTCACAATGGTTCGCATGAGCCCTTCTCTCTCTCTCTCTCTGTCTCTCTCCCTCCCTCCCTCCCTCCTTGTAGAGCCGGTGAAGCCAATATTTTTAGCTTCACCAATAGACTCTGAGAGGAGTGAAGGAGAGACGAGAGAATGAGAAAAAAAAACTCATATAAACAGTACATGCGTCAAAAATGCTAAAATTGATCGGAGCTCTACCAAACGGGCCATCATTGAGGCCAAGCCTCCAAGGCTCATCAAAGGTGAATGCATAACATGAAGGGGAACAGGGCGTGGCGACGAGTGCACAGCAGCACAGGTGTTGTGAATGTTCAGGTCAGGTAGAGATTCAATTTGCGGAGGGGACTTCATGAGTGATGCCCTGGTCAGCTGCTTCGGAGTGTGTAGTTGTGCTGCAGGTAGGTCGTGAAGCGGACGCTTTGTCAGAGCAATTGCAGCGTCGTTGCATTTGCACATGACACTGCAACAGGGACTGAAGCTGAAGGTCGCCCGCTGGCCCGTTAAATGAGCAAAAACATTCGGCCCACAAGAAGAGACAGGCCCAAAAACGGTTGGGGAAAGGGCCAGCAGCACCCTCCTTCAGGCTTCAGTCCTTGTCCTTCCTCCTCGCCTGCACGAACACCACCGCCCGGATTTCTGCTTCTGTCGCGCAGAGCAGAGTCAGAGTCGCCGCCGCCGCATTGCTTCCTCGTCTTCCTTCCATCTCTCTTTCCCTCTCGCGCGTCCCACTGTCCTCTCTCTCCGATCGAGCGCTGTCATGGCTACCGGCCACCGCAGATGACTCAGGGGGCGCTGCGCGCCGGCCAACGGCTACATGGCCTTTCTCGCTGATTCCTTCTTGTTTTGCCCCCTCTTTTCTGCCTCCACTCACTTCATCCTGCCCTCTTCCCGAGCGCCCCCGCGTCCCAGCTGCTATGGCAATGGCAAGTACAGCAGCGCGGAAGAAGCTCGCCACCGGACCGGCCGACGCCAGAACAGAGGAGCTGATCCGCCTCTGCTCCACCGGCCGTGTCAAGGAGGCGCTCCACGGCCGCTTCCGCGAGTGCCTGTGGTCGGAGCCCGGACTCTTCTCGCACATCTTCCGGGCGTGCCGCGCCCTCCGACCCCTCCGCCAGCTCCACGCCTTCGCCGCCACGTCGGGCGCCGCCGCCGACCGGTTCACGGCGAACCACCTCCTCCTCGCCTACGCCGACCTGGGCGACTTCCACGCCGCGCGCGCCCTGTTCGACAGAATTCCTAAGCGGAACGTCATGTCCTGGAACATCCTCATCGGGGGTTATATCAAGAACGGTGACCTGGACACCGCGCGGATGCTGTTCGACGAAATGCCTGTGAGGAACGTGGCGACGTGGAATGCCATGGTCGCAGGATTTACCAACTCGGGACTCAACGAGGAGAGCCTGGGGTTGTTCCTTGCCATGCGGAGGGAGGGGATGCAGCCTGATGAGTTTGGCCTTGGGAGCTTGTTCCGATGCTGTGCTGGGCTCAGGGATGCTGTTTCCGGGCGGCAGCTCCATGCGTATGTTGTGCGGTCTGGACTGGACAGGGACATGTGCGTTGGGAGCTCGTTGGCACACATGTATATGCGATGTGGTTTTCTTCAGGAAGGGGAGGCTGCTCTCCGAGCATTGCCTCTGCTTAACATTGTGTCATGCAATACCATAATCGCTGGAAGAACACAGAATGGAGACTCAGAAGGTGCACTTGAGTATTTTTGCATGATGAGAGGTGCTGGTGTGGAAGCAAATCAAGTCACGTTCGTCAGCGCCATTAGTTCTTGCTCGGACTTGGCAGCTCTTGCACAAGGTCAGCAGGTTCATGCACAGGTTATCAAAGCTGGAGTTGACAAGGTAGTGCCAGTCATGACTTCTCTTGTGCATATGTATTCTCGATGCGGGTGCTTAGGTGACTCAGAAAGGGTTTGCCTTGGGTATAGTGGTACAGATCTTGTCCTTTGCAGTGCGATGATCTCAGCTTATGGATTCCATGGGCATGGACAGAAGGCAGTTAGTCTGTTCAAACAGATGATAGCTGACGGCGCAGAACCCAATGAGGTTACTTTCTTGACCTTGCTATATGCATGCAGCCATAGTGGTCTTAAAGATGAAGGCATGGGTTGTTTTGAGCTTATGACTAATACTTATGGACTAAAGCCAAGTGTTAAACACTACACTTGTATTGTGGATCTTCTTGGGCGTTCAGGTTGCCTAAATGAGGCGGAGGACCTTATCCTGTCAATGCCTGTGCAACCTGATGGGATCATATGGAAGACACTACTGTCTGCATGCAAGAATCAGAAAAACTTCGACATGGCCGAGAGGGTAGCAGAGCATGTCATTGAATTGGACCCTCATGATTCTGCATCTTATGTTCTTCTATCAAATATTCGAGCTACCAGCAGCAGATGGGAGGATGTCAGTAAGGTAAGAAAAACCATGAGGGAACAGAATGTGAGGAAAGAGCCTGGAGTTAGCTGGGTGGAGCTGAAGGGTCAGATTCACCAATTCTGCACCGGAGATAAATCCCATTTAAAGCAAAGGGAGATTGATGAATGCTTGGAAGAAATGATGACCAAGATCAGGCAATGTGGGTATGCACCCGACATGAGCATGGTTTTCCATGACATGGAGGATGAGGAGAAAGAAGTTAGTTTGGCTCACCATAGCGAGAAGTTGGCTATAGCATTTGCTTTTTTGAGCTTACCTGAAGGAGTTCCTATTCGGGTTATGAAGAATCTACGTGTCTGTGATGATTGCCATGTAGCTATTAAGTTGATGTCTAAGGTGATTGGACGGGAGATTGTGGTCCGAGATGTAAGCCGTTTTCACCATTTCAAAGATGGAAAATGCTCTTGTGGAGATTATTGGTGACAGGCATAGACGGAGCGGCAAGACTGGGCTCCGCCCCCACCCCCCCCCCACCCCCCCCTGCCATGTGAAGTTTTTAATACATGCATGTTATTTGACCAATACATATGCATGTCACCATGCATGGAATGATTAAATTACACCACTCTCTCTTCTATATTCGTTGCATATTTCTAGTGTTAGCAATTCTAAATTTTTTTTTAATACACATTGACTATATGTTTATGTAAATCGCCCCCCCTTGGTTCTGTTTCAAGCTCCGCCACTGGTGACAGGAGTGGAGTGCCATGGAAATATTTTTCCTCAGTTGAGGGAACAAGACTTCTAGCTCCAAATTATACACAGGTACACTTCTTTGTATATGTTTTGTTAAACTTGAGAAAAATGGTAATGGCATTCTTTTTAGTACCAAGGGAGTATATATAGAATACTATTTCAGCTGATTGAATTAGTACAAATTTGTGCTGCCTGATTCAACTAAAAGCTGATGTACTTTTATTAGGAACGGCCCTCAAATTGTTTTGGGCATCAGCCCACCGTGTCAATGGCAAGACGTTTGAAACCTCACTAACACTGGCTCAACACCGATAATGTTCACAATTCACAATAGCAACACATGACAGTTCCTAGCACATTCATAGTGGAATTTCCTTGCCCATAAGGCAACAGGTGTTAAGCAGAAAAAGGTTCTGACTTCTGAAAGCTAAACCACTTGAATACACTCTCCTAGTCCTAGGCTCAAGATTGTTTCAGACTACAAACTCGAAATCACACATCTCATTGTCGGTTTCTATTTCAATCTCCCCTCGTCATGAAATGAGGCTACTTCTAATTTCTCAAAGCCGTTTCCATGCACGCAGACAGTACGCGCCGCCAAAGCATCGAACCTACACCTCCTCAAGAAGCCTGGGGGGAGAATACAACGTCTAAAGAGCAGATTACTGATATGATGAGAGGAATATCATGAGAAAATTGATACTCGACACAAGATTCAACTGAACCCCTCAGTATCGCCCTGTTGCCTTTTCTTAATATGTGCATTTGAAGCTGTGGCAGTCCACAAGCAACTCCTGGGACTAAAATCCATGCTATGAGACAGGATGCTACAAAAATGATAAGTAGCTGAATATCGGAGCAGCAAGAACAAGTAAACCCTGCAAACCAGACTTTGTATCATGGGGGAAGAAGTAGACCTGGATAGGTAATGGGGTCATTGTTTTAATATATGGCTAGAATCTATCATCTACAACAGATTTCACGATGCAGCAAGCTCAACCCTTCTACACCAGCAAATGTACCAAATCTTGACATCACCAAATGGCAAAGACTGTAGCCAGAAACACAAGTAACCATGCATTGCCAGTGTAACACAGGATGTAAAAACACAGGATAATTATGATGTGATACTGTAAATAAAAATGCTAGACACTGCAGGATACGTGTTTAACTGTTACACAGGATAGACCGGGCATGAATTATATACTTACCTGACACATGTACCTTGATTGCTGCTAGTCTGCTACCCACAGTGTAATTGGCATAATGGCCTGCTATGGCATTCTTCTGGTTTCCAGGAAAAAAAAAAAGACCATACTTGGAGATTTGAGTCGTTTGTAGGTTTGATAGCCTCTTCATCAGAACTTAATTTCATCATTTGTAGAATTGGTCCAAATATCTGTTGGTCATCAACTGACAATGCTAAGACTAACAGTAGTGTCTAGACCTGGAAGATGTAAGTTAGGGATGGAATTTAACAATGCTAAGACTAACAGTAGCATCTAGAATTGGTCCAAATGTCTCTTGGTCATCTGGAAGACATAAGTCAGGGATGGAATTTGTTTTGTACAAACAACAAAGTCAACCTGATTGCTCAAGAGGATGCGAAATTGATACTTACCTAGAGGATTCATTGGTTTTTGGAAGGGAGGGTGAAGATTTTGATATTTTGAAGCGGTGGAAAACAAAATCTGATCAATACCCTGTACTAGGATGGCTCGGGACTTTCTAGCAATACCTTTGTCAACAGTAGCCTCTGAATCCACTTTTAGTACTGCTGGTATGATGATAATTGATAAATACAGATTCTTTTTTAAGTCCGAAAACAGTAGAGGCACTTCTATGTACAAAAGATTGGCTCAAGAATTGCAATTCAGATGATGAAGTGGGTGATGACAACAGCGACGATGATTAATGTTAAGAAATGCACTCAGGTATGCAATTTTTGGATTGTTAAATTCAGTATACAGTAGCCTTAGCTCTTTTATGATCTGGACTGCTTTTTCTTAGCCCCATGTACTCTGTTCCTCTGTTAATTCCTTTTTACTATTGGTGTTATGAGTGTACATTAAACTGATTGCATGTCACTGCTACTAACAAACTTATAAATATCTGTATTGGGAATTAGCAATGGATTGATCCTCGATGAACTAACCCAGAAGTGTTGTTTTGAAAGCTTTCTGTTGAAAATCTGCACCATGAGCTGGACTTGTAAAATTTCAGTTTCCTGTTATTTCTTTTGTTTATTTATTTGTTCAGAACGATATCTGTGTGGAGAGTAAAGATCAGAACTCAGTTAATTCCTTTTTGTAGCTTTCTTTTAGGAAATTGTATCAAGGGGAAGTTTCCTATCAAGTATCATGTGGGCCATTCTGGATCAGTTCTTGGGGAGGTTCTTCAAGGATTTTTTCTTTTAGTCATTTCTGTCTCTAAATTCTTGTAACTGAACGAGGGTACTGTGGTGGTGCATGTCTTCTGTTGGTCTGGAGTAGTTCTGAAAAGATTCATTCGTTGTTTCAGTCATAAGCTTTCTTGGAACTGATCGAAGAAGCTGCATTCCTGTTCATTTGTTCAGATTTGTGTTCAGCAGTTACAAACTGAATTTCTGGATGCCAAGAAACAGTGCTTTGTTAGTTCAGTTATAAGGTTCTGATGGAACAGATAGATCCTTGGTTCATTGCTTTCGTTCTATGTTCTATGAATTTTAGTATAAAATATTTGCAGCATTTTTTTCTAATTTATTGCAACAGTGCTTGATATCAGTTGCCTGCTATTCCAGGAGACGGGAAAAAAAAAACTATACGTAGATGCTTGGTTCAGTTGCCTCGTCTGAACGAACAAGAGCGTATGACTGCACGGCATAAAGTATTATTTGGATGAATGAATGGACTGGATTGAATACCCTTGAATTGGTAGTGTTTGCTCAAATTTACATGCCGAGTACAATATTAATCCCTCTCTCTCACACCATTAATACAATACAATGATCCCCAAATCAGGTGACCATCGACATCAACAAGAAGACGAACAGCCCAACAACACCAAAGGAAAAGGAAAACCTGAAATTGTCCTAACAAAATTCGATGGCCTAATTAACAGCCACCAGCAACAATTCGCCGAATCATGGCGGCAGGAAATTACCAACGGAAGATAGGCAGTCAGGGCCAGGCTCGCGGTTCGTCGTTTCAGCGGTGCGCCGTGACGAGCGTCTCGATGAAGCGCAGGCCGTCGAACCGCGGCGCGAACCGGTCCCCGCGGCGGCCGCCACTATGTCCGTTCTCCATCGGCGCCGACGAGGATTCCTGCGGTGGAACAGGCGCGAAGAGTAGAAATTAGCCAACCCTGATCTGATTCCATTCCACAATCCTTTCTCGGAAAGTAAATCGAGACGGAAGCGTCAAACAAGACAAGGAGACCAAGAATCCGTGATCCGCGGGAGACGCACCTCGCCGTCGCCGTGGTGCTGCCGGGAGAGCACCAGCCCGTCGCACCTTCCAACTGCCGCGGCAGGGGCGGCCGACGCGTCGCAGTCGCAGGCGAGGAGCTCGGCGCCCGACGCCGCCGCGACGGCCGCGGCGGAAGCCACGGCGGCTGCCAGCCCCCACTTCATCTCTCCTCCTGCGGCGTGCGTCGGCCGGCGGCGGCCAAGCGAATCCCCCCCTGTGCCTGTGGTCGGCGACTGGCAGACTCCCCGGACGGCCGGCCGACGAAGCTGGTCCACGCGTAGGTGTGAACACGCGGGGCCGCGCTTGCTTGCTGGCGACGAGTACGAGTGGTGGAGGGTGGGAGGAGCGGCGGCGTGGGGTCGCGTATATAGGGCAAGGCAGCAAGTATTGTATCTGCCTCAAGAGAATTTTTCCGACAGAGTATTTTCACTTTCAACCCCCCACCCCCACTTTTCCTAGTGGATGGCTCGCGGAATATTGCTCTGTGTCTTGAGCCAATTTTCAGTAGCCGCCCTGGTGTCCATGTCCTCGATTCGCTACTGGTGTCTATTTATGGGGATTTTGTTAAGCACTACTGGTGTCTATTTATTAGGATTTTGTTAAGACAAAATTTTTAGATAATGAATAAAATATCCGGCTTCATCTATCAATATTACACCAATCTCACAAAGTTAAAAATATGGAGTGCTGAAAACAGTAGCCCCAGGCACAAGCTAAACAAAGTGAAGTTTACATATCTAGAATGTCTATATCATGGGTCAGAATGCATCAAGTCCTGTTTTTTATCACTTGTTGTCTGAATCACTATGATGATCA
>JAKNSH010023165.1:0-11428 GCA_027790015.1 Cymbopogon flexuosus
AATTTATTAAAAAACTAGATTCAAAGATCTTTCCGATGATACTAATTATGATACTAATTGATGATATTTACTATTTATAAAAATTGCCGGCAATTGTTTCTCAGGAAGCGAAGCGACACTTATTTAGGGACGGAGGGAGTAACTGCAAGCAAACAGCATGTCTTGGGAAAATTTATGATAAACAGTTCGCTCAACTTAAATAGGCACACAAAGGAAACAAATCGAATTGGAGAATCGACTTTGGTTAATGAATGAAGGCAACTATTTGATTTGTGACATTTGTGGAGTTAGGTAAATAATAATCTCTTAATCACACACAAATGTCTATTTATATATTTTGTTTGCCTATATTTATACATATTTCCAGAGATAACAATACAATATGGACTAGACATTGTATGCCGAGTGTTCCCCGAAAGGCCAGGATGAACCATTCATCATACTATAGGGATCCTCAGCCTGCAAGATTTATATGGTAAGCGATTTTAGTAGACGAAGTTAAATTAATTCAGAATAGAATGTTTGGAACAGTATAACATCTTGCTCATATTCAAAAGTTTTTTTTTTTATATGGCTGTTGGGAAATAGGAGAAATGGAGAACAGGATTTTAGCAGAGTTAAGCAGCTCACCGGTCCTTGCAGGCTCAGTATCTAGATTTAAACTATGATTAGTTTATTCGACCTGCAAGCTAGGTACTATAGCCGGG
Source organism: Cymbopogon flexuosus (assembly GCA_027790015.1). NCBI lineage: Eukaryota > Viridiplantae > Streptophyta > Magnoliopsida > Poales > Poaceae > Cymbopogon > Cymbopogon flexuosus. Next base: position 708 of record JAKNSH010023165.1, read on the forward strand.
ATATAAACCCTTTTTTCTTTTAGATAAATAATGGATCGGTGTGGGCTTGAGGCCTCTTTCAAAGAGCCATCACACCACATTACTATAAACACAGTTCAAGGTCGAAACAAAACTAGCTCAACACATTCAATATTATTGACCAATAGGAAACCTAAAAGTGTTGGGCTGACCCTCCATATGAAGGATGAAATTTGAGCCCAGCAAACCAATCCAAAGCTTGTGAACCGTTGATGTTGATCCAACGTTTGAGAGTGATTCTTAGGGAAGTATAAAAGCAAGAAAATCCTAGCCTCCATACTTGAGACACCAGGAGAGAGCTGTTGCTGCTTGAGTGTGAGAAGAGAGAGCACAAGAACACACCACAAACGTGAGAGAAGAGAGGAAGAAGCAGGAGAAGCAAATCTGTCCACATTTGGTTGCTGGGAACCGATCTTCGTCAGGCCAGCGATTGGAGGCACAAACATGGTTGGATTGACACCAAACTTGGTGAGAGCATTCCTCACTTAGAGTACTTCCATCTGTTCAGTGGGTTTGAGGATTAGTTGAGTATAGCACCGGATTTGAGAGGGGTTTTGTCAGTTTGGGTTACTGCAGTTTCAACACAAAGCAGTTTTAGTGGATGAATTATTTGAGAGGTCAAACGGACGGTGTCCGATTGAGCTGAAATTTTGTCAGTGGTTAAGGGACTCGTGGATCAACCTGCTTACCAAAATTTGTGCACAAGGGAGCTGTAGTTTGGGAGATACGAACTGATTACCAAGGTGGACAGAATCTGTGACTTCTCTGTTTGGCTGCTTCATTCCTAGTTGTAACTTGCTGTTCATTCTAGTTGCAACTGGTTGGTATGTGTGTTGTTGCTGGTGTAATCCTCTAGGTGATCTAAAGAAGACTCCTTGTACCTATTGTTGATTATAGTAGAAGTTTGGCAGGAAGTGGACCGGTTGGTCCCGTGGTTTTTCCTTCTCACATTGAGAAGGTTTTCCACGTAAATCGTTGTGTCTCTTGTGCATTGTGATTGATTATTTCCGCTACGTACTGTTGGTAGATGTTATCCTCATGGTTTATCACAAGATGAGGGATTAATTTGTGCCTTGCTAGTGCCCCTAATCCCAACAAAAAGGTCATCCAAAGGATGCAAAGAACTGCAAAACCCTTAGCTCTATAAGGTTGTGTGCCTACATCCTACCAACTCCTCTACCAACAAACGTCCTAAACAACTCAATCTCCTAACAGTTCTGCAACAAACTAATCCTACTAACAAACTCCTGCCAACACGTGTTCCATCATATTATGATCCATTAATTTTAGCTAGCACATGTTTCCTTACCGGTTGAGTAATTAGAGAGACATCATCCATGGGCATGTTTCTGTATCTCAAATTATGACAATTATGCTCGAAGGATGCATGCTCATCACTGGGGGCCGGCTCAAACGATTCTGTTTCTCGAGGATAAAAAGGGGTAATGAACAAGCTTCCAATGCCTCCATATTCACCAGATATTAGAGAATGCTGTAAGAAAAAAATTGAATGAAATACCCATCAGAAAAGTGTACCAGAGGGAAACAGTTATTAGCTCCAGCTAATGCTGATTTGTAAAATTTTCAATCAAAGACTCAAAAACTTGTAAGGTCCCTTGGGGATTTTAGAGATGCATTACCACACCAAGATCGAAGTCATAGCCTAAGCAAGGCTTGAGCAAAGCTATGACCAGGCCAAGCATGGGATAACACTGAACCTGGTCCTAATGATAATGTGCCACTCTTAAGTTCAGATTTTCACACTAGTAAACATGTATGTAACTTTCGTTCAGGATAAATCCAAATTGACTAGCAGGGAAAGTTTAGATCCATTCAAACATTGTCAATCAGTATCAATGTTAGGAGAGAGGACGTATGCAGATTATGTACTTACTTTATCATTTTCAAGAGCATTCCCTTGTGTATAGGCATCATAAAAGCCCCAATTCTGAGAATATGATGGCTTAAAAGGTTCAAGTGGTAGATCAGATGTCCTTGTATAGGCCTGAATGTTGTGTGCATGTGCCGGAGTTTCCAAAATGTGGATATCACTTTGGTCGGGATATGTTGAAAAATGCTACACAAGAACCAAAGGTGTCTTAGAACATAATTCAAGCAATATCAAGGAACATATTAATACTTCAAAAAAATCTTGAAAAAAATAACTATACTTCAGTGAATTTTTTTAGATGTCCAGATATCCCCTAAAACTTCGTTTTTGTCTCACTTTACCCCTAGGGTTACTTGTACAACTGAAAATTTCATAAGACTACATGAGCTTTCTAGTCCCAAAAAAATCTATAAGAGACAAATTCCTAATGCACATTTAACCCATTACTACCATACTTTCCTAATGACTAAGTTGTAAATCATATGCTTTCACTAACCTCATAGTACTCCAACCGCTTATAAGAAACTGGTTCCGGGGGTTCAACCTGGACATCCATATAGCAGTGATGGTGATAACAATGAATAGGTTGATCAGATATCTTGCACTCAATACCGTAGGGCAACGCCGTCTAGATTAAAAAAAAAAAAAAGATGATAAGAGACTAACCAAAACCAAAAACCAAAACTAAAGATATATATGATAGGAGGTTTCTTGTAAGCATAAAAAATAAAATAAAAGTTCCTATTACATTACAGTAAAAAAACAGTTGCAGAATACTTGATTTTCTTCTATTTTAAATACTGTATTGACTCATGATTTTGTTATCTTGAGTTCTTGTTACAGTAAATAAAAACCTATTGTCCACTCAGAAACGTACCTCATGCTGAAATTCCTCTGCTTGATGAGACTCTGGGTAGCTGAAATTAAGAAACCAATCTGGCTTGCCAAAAACACCATGAAGACCATAAGATTGCGCAAAAGAAGGTGTATAGATTGAGTTGGACATTGACTGGCTGTAAGTATCGGCCTCATCTCTGTCGTTACAACAATGACATGATAAGTCCTGTTTCCAAACAATCAGCAGTTATAATCACAGTAGACATTTACAGGTACCACAGGTAAACATGAGCAATGTACGCACATAAGGTAAGGTGAAAAAAAAACATTCATCCATTCAGTTCAGTCAAATTATTGCCACATCAAGTTTATGTGATATTTTGACAAATAAGTGGTAGCATCATGATCAGCTGTTGCACCTGCACATTCTGAGAAAAGAGCCAAGCATTTTAAGAGTTGTCCTCTAACTGTCATAACGCATTCAAAGAGACAAGAATGTATAGCCTAATAAATTGTAGTGTCCTGATAAGCTCGTCATACAAGCAAGAAGTTGGGTGCAAATTCAGTCAAGTGGTTAATGCATCAGCAAAATATACGTCAGGAACATAATTAAAACTCAACCTAATTTCCTCATAAATAATGGAGGAAAAAGTTTGCAACCTCATTACGATATGATGAACAAATTCCTCTAAGAAATCATTACAATGCATTTGGCTAGGAACGCATAATATATACCAAACGTTGAGACTTGATGCAGCATCCTCGAGATAAAATGCAGATGTCAGTAAGTATGCATTCAGAAAGCAGTTACCCACATTGGTCTGAACCTGAACCAGCTCCCCAGTAGCATCACCGGCCTCCACTATTCCCACCGACGGTGGCGCCACATCAATCTCGACGGACAAGGCATCCTCCCCTCTTTCTTTCCTGATCGTACAAACAGGAACCACGTAACTGTCCACCACAATCCCCCGTTCCTTGTACGGGTCCTTGTAGCAGAACAACCAATCCAACACCCGCACGAACTTCTTCCGGAAGCCGCTGCGCCTGCCCCTCCGCACCTTCCCTTCCCTCGCCGCTCCGTCAGGGATTTCGTGCGCCAGATCCCGCTGCGCTTTCTCATCGCCATGAGGTTCCACTGGCCGAGGATGTTCTGGCTTCGGTGGTGCGGGCGAAGGGAGCGAGGGGGTGATAGCGGGGACGGCGGCGGTGGCGGCAGCAGAGGAGGAGGAAGAGACGGGGTAGCATATGTTGGAGGACGGCGGGAGAGGATCTCCGAAGGTGGCGGCGAGGTTGTATCCGCCTTGGTAGGGGTGAGGATTGTACTCCCCGAAGAAATCGTCGTCGTCCGCGTCTAGGCGGAAGTCGCCGGCGTCGGCGGGGGCCATGGCTGATCAGTTGGTGTCGCTCCGGTATTTGGGGCGCGAGGCGGCGATGAGGAGGGAGTGGAGCGGAGCGGAGGAGGGAAAGGAGCAGGAGAAGATGAGGAGGAGGATGGCATGTTGCTTTCCGGTGACGGCGATGCGGTTGGGAGCTTGTGGATGGCGATGGCGTCGGGTGGGGATGGAGAGGACGCGGGAGGTAGGCGTCGGTTCGTCTTTCCACCGGGGCCTACGTTTAAAAATTCGTGGGCTGAAGTACATTTTGGCTCGGTCCAGAACAGGCCTAGACCAGGTTTCAAGAAAAAAAAGAACAGGCCTAGACCCGAAGCCCATTCAATATGTGAATTTGTTTTTCTTTTTTTACAAGGGTTCCCTGAGCGAAGCCCATTACAAGGGGACTTTCTCTACTTTTTTTCCTTTTTTTTATTCAAAATCTATGCGTATACCTCTGAATCTCCGTCGATTTGCCCTCTTTGTTTGTATTAGCGTTTTCAGCCAATTATTCAACAATATTTTTCTCTCACAGCAAATCAGTACTCGCCAGAATCAGCCAGCCAAAAACAATTTAGTAAATAGGGCGCCAGATGGTGGAACAGTGTAAAGCCGTCTACTGAGATGGTGGTAACGTTGTTACCGCCGTGTCAGATCACTGTAAGACTTTTTTTAGTGGTACAAACGAAGCTTAAAACATGTTGATAAAAAATATTCTACTAACCAAGATTAAGGGGCCGAAGCCTCAACAAGTAGCAGATCGCTTACACAGGCTGGGGGGCTGCATGCCACACCACCAGCCTTTATGAATTCGTGACCTGCTTAGCGAGAGTATGCGCTGCCTTATTACACAATCTATTTATATAAGAACACTGAAAATCAATGAAGGCATGCCTAATAAGAACATCAATCTTCTCCAGAATCAGTGCTATCACGGAGCATTGAATTTCTAGTGCGTGAGCAGACAACAAACCTAAGGAGGTTCTGGATCAGGAGAAAAGATAGACACCTTCACCAATATGCAAACCATCTCAAGCACAATCTGTCGACTTACACAGCCATGCCGAGTAGTATCGAACTTGCAATAGTGCACACGATCACCTTCAGAGCCTTCTTTACCTACATTAAACATCAAATACATCATAGTACGATCTGGGACCGCGATCACGAATCTTTTTGTGCCTAACTCTGCAATGTCACCATGAAAAAGCTCAATTTCTCCATACTCCTCTAAAGCAGATACAAGAGATAGATTGAAAGCACTCTTGACTTCTGGTGATGTGTCGAATTCTATCACAGCCTCCATTCCATACTGTATATGTGCAAAACGCATGTCAACTGCGCCGGCCATGACACCCACTATAGCCATGTGTATAACTGAACACGTATCCGCACTCGCGGTTGATAAAGCATGCTACTCCATCAATCAGCTGGAGGTCATCTTCCTCTTTCTCTCCACTCTTGATCCTCATGTCAAACTCCATCAGAACATCCGCAAAAATCACGATGCCTCTCGAAGGGCCAGTCATCTCAATGAGTTCACCCTTTTGTACCGTGAGAGGATTATCTCGGCTACGGTTGAAAACATAATTAAGCCGTCCATCCGAAAAATCCCGAGCTGCCAAGTATCCATACAACAGTATGGAGTCGTTATTCAGAGGAGTTTTAGCTAACCTCAACGAGCAAACCTGTATCATTTCATCTGTCGGATGGCGCGTGCAACCTCCAGGATATGGGTCGCATGGTGAGAGCTTTGAAGACATGTATGACTCCGAGTCGGTCTCCCTACGGTCAGCAAGATCAAAAGGACGACCGCTTCCATAAAATCCCCAATTTTTCTTGTATATAGCTCCATCACGGTGGGCACTCTCCTCCCAGATTCTTCCATCCGACACTCTATCATCAGTTGCCGTGATTTCGCTGCCATGGACAATTCCATCCGGCAATCTATCATCATCAGTGGCCGTGATTTCACTGTCATGGACACCATTGATCCCCTTCGTCTCTGATTTGTCTATTCCTTCATTGATCCCATAAAACTTCATCTGCTGTACGACCCGGCGGCAGAGTCCACCCAGTACTTGATCATCTAGATCTGGCGTCCCCAGATTGAATGGATAATCACATCGCCGAAACGCTGGAGGATTCCAACGAGGCGACCCGGAAGCGAAGGCGCCGGCGGCGCGAGAATGCATCAAGCATCGAAGAGACAAGTGGGAGATTCTCTGCATCCGAACTGCCTCGGTAATACCTTCGGAAATCGCAGCGCCGGGCGCCGATGAGGTGGGGAACGCTGCTTGACGACGTGCCCGAGCACGGGGCAGCAGGATCCACGGCAACGTCGCGGTAGTTGGAAGGGGAGTGCCGGCGAGCTGTGGTAGCCGGGAATGGAGAGGAGCGCCGAATCTACAACGAAGACAACGACGGCGAAAACTTCCGTGGCGTCCTGGGCTTCAGATGGGCCGGCCGCGCCAATTTGCGTGGAGTCAAACTGGACGGTGGTCCGTGATCGGGCACCTTCTTCAATTCTATTCCTAAATTTCCTACCGAACTTGGCGAAAATCTCCATGATTACTGTCTCTAACAATCTGCAGCCGTTTTTGAGATTTGATCTCACCTCTTATTTATGTAGTTAGGGACCATTGTCAAATCCAATATGATGCCCTGAAGATAACCTGCAGAAATGTATTAGATTTAGATTATTGAATACCATATCTTTTCTACTCAGCCATATAGCCCAACATAAAACAGCAACACATACAAATATTCGATTTCTAAGTTTCGACCGAATGGCATTCAACCAAGAATCAAACATGTCCACAAAGCTAGAAGGGGGCTGAATTCCAAAGGTCGGCCTTGTTCGGCAGGTTAGTGCTGGACCAATTTCAGCTGGTGTCCCATGATTTCTGCCATCCCCGCTGACTTAGGCTCCAGCTGAATTCAGACAAGCCTATACCAGCCGAACGGAGCCGTGATATAAACTGTTTTCCAAATAAACCTTGCAAAGTGGCAATCAAAGAAAAGATGTTATGTTGTCTTCATAAAGCTACAAAAACAACATTTGAGGACAGCTATATATGTATAATAATGTCCTTTCTCATGGCATTTCAAGCAGATAACAGATAGCTCCGTCTTCTAGGGGCAACCATCCATATAGTGGCCTTTGTTATGGCATTTGAAGCAGATGATATGAGATAGTTTCAATTCTCCAGATTCCCCTTCTTGGGACAGGTATATGATCTGTGGCCTTTCTCACGGCATATGAAGCAGATTCGACTTTTCTTTTGATAGGCGACATCATGTAGCCTTAATTCTCGACTCTTTCTAGGACTAGGACACCCATATGAATAGTGCCCTTCTCCATGGCAGTTGAAGCAGGTGACTTTTGATGCTACCATTGTTGCCTTGTTCTTCATTGTGGCACGGTTGGTATCGGAGTCTGTTACCTCACTTCTCATGGGGTTCTTCCTCGCAGAATGGCCCTGCCCATTACTGTTGCTGAAGTTTGACACCTTGGGTACTGTTTCATAATGTGGCAATTTTGCAGATGGCTTCACTGGTGTCAATGTTCCACTACTTGTTTCTGTCATTAACTTACTCAGCGTATTACGTAAACTTTCTCGATGATACTGAGTTGCTATAGTGAGGATTGGACTCAATCGGCACTGAGCAGGCACATGATGTTTCCCCTCACAAAGGAAACATGTAATTTTTCCCATAGGACAATCTCCGAGTAGATGGTTTGTATCACAGCTGGAGCAACTGATTTCCCTATTATGACTGCACGTTTCGCCAAAATAACTGAGCTTCTTAGCATAGTGCCCCTTTTCACCACAACGATGGCAAGCATGATTCTCTGACACATTCTGTCGACAACACCACAAATGACAGTGGCCAACCTTGTTACAAAGAGTGCATATGACTTTTTCCTCTTCATACTTCATGGGGCAATCACAAGTGTAATGCCCTTCTTTGCCACACACCATGCAGGTAATCTTCCCCGCTAGTCTGTCCTTGACATACTGGCAGGAACCGTCAGCAGAAGGTAGCTCAGTTGTATGAATATTTTCTATTTCATGGTGGCAAATGGGGCTTTGAACGGCTTGTGTGGTTGCCTTCCGCTTTGTTCCTTTGTGAAGTGAGTCTTCTTCTTTTATGGGCTCTTGTGAACTTGAGAAAGTGGGTGGCCCAACACTCAGGGACTGTGAATGGGCTGCATGGGCAGCGGCTTTGGGAGCACTATTTTCATTATTACTGTTTGGAGTTTGATGCATTGCATGCATCAGTTTTGTTTCTGTCACTCAAATCTGATGCAGCATTGCTGGCAAAGCTGTGGAGGCAATAGCTTACTTTTTTTTTTTTTTGCGAAAGGAAGGCAATAGCTTACTGATTGCAGTGCAGCGAGTGTTCTCCACCTGACAGATTTACCAAAATGGTTAGTAGATGACAAATGGAAGCATCACAACAAGAGAGTAATAGGTAGTAGTGTAGTACAGTTCAACTTAAGCAGAAGCTGGAATGACACATCTTGCAACTGCTGCATACAATGCACTAATCAATGATGGTAATCCTTATTGTAACTGCTGAATGGACATAACAGCAAGTCTATTTGTTTAAGGATGGTCACCCATGCTCCATCCTGTCCAGAGCAAAATAGGCCTAACCCTAGTGTCATGTATCACAATTCACAATCACTTTTAATCCTAGACTAGCTCCACAATCAGTTGCACTCATGACTGACAAGATAATAAACCTCTAATGTGCTTTATGAAAATTTCCAAATGAAACAGGGCTTACTATCTTGTCAAAAGTGAGTGCAACTGTGCGAGTGATCATGGGATCTCGGATTACAGATGGCCTAAAGATATAAACTAATGGCAAAGTTCCAATTTGCAGCCCATAATTGAACAATGAACCATCTCACATATTTGATCGAAGGATACAGGATCAGCAAAACCACAAGCAATATGTTATTCTTGGCCTTGGGGTAAGAGGAACATATGTGGCAGAAAAAGGAAACAATGCACAACGTTGAAGCCAATATACAGCTGCTTGAATCATTAAAGTCAAAAGGCATTTATATCAATATGGCTAGTGTATCTGAATTATCCTTTTTGTTTTCCAAAGGATGGAGTCGTGTGTGCTGCTTAATCAACAAAAGGGTTCCAATTTACTCATGAATTTCTGGCTGAAAAGTTTGATGACTATGCAATAAACAGGCAACTCTGCATTATAAGCTCGCATATGTACTTCAGAGTGAGATGAGAAGGTTCTGTTTCCAATAACTTGTATTTTTATTTTGAAAACTAATGAACAACCTCTATCACATGAATTCATTACTTAGGGCCTGTTTGGTTCCCATGACTAAAACTAAAGTGGACTAAAAGTTTTAGTCACTTTTTAGTAGCTCTTGATGGACTAGTGAAACTTATGTGTTTTAGTCCTATTTTAGTCCTTCTGTTTGGCAAATAAGTCACTAAAGTGACTTATTTTTAGGAGTGACTTATTTTTTGGCCCCGTTTGGTTCCCACCAACTTATAACTAGGGACTATTTGCCAAACAGAAGGACTAAAAAGTGACTAAAACTTTTAGTTCACTTTAGTTTTAGTCATGGGAACCAAACGTGCCCTTAGTCTCTGGTCATAAGTTGGTGGGAGCCATACAGGTATATGCTAGTACAAAAGTGACAAATCCAGATTTCTTGACACAAATGATGATGTCCAGCAAAGAAACATTGGTGGTGCTTCAGTGATAACAAGAATAATAAATGGATGGCACAATGGTTTCAGCATGTCAGTTTTGGGGCCAACAGGCATATCCATAGCCAACATGCAAGATCACCTCTATCTGTTTCTGTTTCATCGTTCTCTCTTCTAGTTCTTCAGACAGGAGCCGGATGATGTTGAGCCAGGGAATCAACGTACCTCGACGAAGACGCGGATGACTTGTCAACGACGTCTTAGCTTGGAGGCCGCGGCAGTGACGAATGCACACGATGCAGCGCCAGTCAGAAGCACCAGACTTAGATGCGCTTCGGACCGTCCGCAGATGACGAAGGGCGCAGGGGCGACTTACCGGTGGCACATCGTGCCTGGCGACCGATGCGGCGGTGATGCGCCTGCCAATCCAACGATTCTTCTCACTCGCGTCTTCTTTCTCCCTGATTCTCACCGCGAGCAACTGCGGGCGAGCTCGGTGCGGTGAGCGGTGGTGCGGACGAGCGGGGTGAGCGCGTGGCGGGGCTGGCGACCGAGCGCGGGGAGCAGCTGGCGACGAACCAGCGAGGATGCGGGCGGCGCTGCCTACGACTACGAGAGAAGATGCATAGCGGCGGCGCTGGAGAATTGGGGGTGTTCGCTTCAGACAGACGACCTGCTTACCGTTCCTTGCCATCGAACGGCCAGCGGAGCCCGGGCACTTGACAAGTCCCCCAATGCGGGCTGTTGTTGGGCCAGAACGAAATGTTGTCCGCCGCTATCGCAATCGCAACTCCGTCCTTCTTCCCCTTCACCACCGTCGGTCTCTGGCGGATCTCCCGAGCGGTCGAGCACATCCGGCGCAACTCGTGCCGCGACGACAGCGTCGGCGTCGGCGTCGGCGTC